>WHSE01000192.1:0-41145 GCA_012295165.1 Asparagus setaceus
TATATATATATATATATATATATATATATATATATATATATATATATATATATATATATATATATATATATATATATAAAGGATTAAGTGAGGCTGGCCATTTAATAAAATGAGTTTCCCACATTACAAGGAGCCCCTACCCATCATGCATGTGATGTGTGACTCAGAGGTCAAAATGGTGTACTTCATTTTATAAAAAATGAGCGCCATTCTATTTATTATTATTCTTATATATATATATATATATATATATATATATATATATATATATATGAGGAATATGGAGGAACTTGGTGCTAAGTTCTTGGTAGTGATGTGGCACAATTCTACACATTCAAGGGAGGAGAGAGAGAGAATTATTTTTTAAAGTTACATTAATTTTGTCCATTATCACTACCAAGCCTTAACTCAAGTACCCAAGTTCTTCTCTCTCTCTCTCTATATATATATATATATATATATATATATATATATATATATATATATATATATATATATATATATATATATATATATATATATATATATAGTATATTTGATGAACTTTAAAAAATTATATGAATAGGTAACCAACTTTTTAACCACTCATCTTGCTTTGGGATCCGTGAAAGATATAAGGTCACTTTGAGATTTGTGCATCACAAATCTCAAGGCAAGATGAGTGGATATAAAAGTTGGTGCACCACTATTCATTATGAACTTAAGTTCATAGAGCCTTCTATATATATATATATATATATATATATATATATATATATATATATATATATATATATATATATATATATATATATATAGAGATTAATGGTATCATTGACATATGAGATTCCCCATATACGCTGACGTGCACAATCTCCACCAAGTATGATGTTAATAAAATAAGAGGCATTCTCTCTCCTACTTTATTCTCTCTCCTACACTTGGTGGAGATTGTGCCACCTATGCGTATATGAGGAAAATCCCCTCATATGTCAATGATACCCATTAATCTCATATATATATATATATATATATATATATATATATATATATATATATATATATATATATATATAATGCATTTGAGTACAGTAGAACTAGTTTTCAATACGAGAGCATGCTAATCATATAGTTTCAAAAAACAATGTAGGAATGACCCAAATGGAAAGAGGCTGGTGAAATTCCAACCCGAGATGAAGGTTGTCTATACGCTTGACGCTCTCGTCCTTCATATCGAACATTCCCACTTTGTAGCGCTTATCCTCATAATCAAGAAACTGAAAATAGCAATCATCTATAAAGTAAATGCAGTTTGGTCTAAGCTCTGGAAATTTTGTCGCAGAGATTGAAAATATTGTTTTTGAGACCAACAAAAAAGACATTATTATCATTCAGATCATTCACAGGGACGAATTTACGTTTATCCAGCTTGAATGAGGAGATATCATAGACGAATTTATGTTTATCTAGCTTAGATTCCAATACTTTTACAACTGCTATCCAAACGAGCAAAGTGAACGAAGGGGGGACAAGTACTATTTCCATTACTTCCAAAATTGTGTTTAATAAATAAAAAGTACTACTTCTGTTATTTCTTACTTTATAATTTTGTAGTTACTTCTTTAATCCATTCTTACTTCTAATATTTTTGCAATTAAACGGGCTATAAAATTGAGTGATGACTAGAATTTGAAAAATAAAATAGAAATTATGATGATTTTAAGTTTTAAAAAGATCTATTGATTTGAAAGGTATTGAGGGGAAACAAAACCCAAGAAACTAACGTTAGCAATGTATATTTACCTCTAGTGGGAAGAGATGGTATAAGCCTGGATGCCAAGAACAGTTGACCTAATAAAAGTGAAGTTATAACCTTCTCTTGATCAGGACCCTTCAAAGCTTATTTGATTGTCCATATGCTCTTTTGCAGCCGGCTGGAACGTCTACATGATTTAACGAGTGTTAGTATTCCTTTTCTCTGGCTATAAATCCTTTTGGGGATTTAAATGCAATAATAATTAGGGTGTGTTTGGTAATCAAGGTGATTTTCTTGTTGTTTTTTTGTAGAAAAACACCATGCCATGGTGTTTTTTTCAAAAGTGTTTTTGAAAACACCATTTTGAAAGTTTTGGTCAAACTAGTTTGACCATTTATATAACACATGATACGATAATTATCAACTATTATCGGCTATTTTAAGTGACATAATAAAATAAGAATTATTATCATAAATGATTAAATTGAAAATTTTAGGATAAAATTAGAAAAAATTATAGAAGAAAACCTGAATAGAGCAGGATATGAGGGAAAGAATAAAATTAGGGCAAAGATGAAATTGACACAAATTAGGGCAAAAGTAAAATTAACACAAATTAGGGCAAAAATCAAATAAAAACATACGGATTATAGCAATAAACTAGTGAAAAGTTGAGAAGTGAGTGAGAGGAAGAAGAAAACCTGTGAGAAGATAAAGTGAGACAAAGATGTGAGTGTTGAAGAGAAGAGATGGATACCTTGATCGGAGATCATCTGGACGGAAGTTGGACGGGAACGACTTTCCCGGTGGTGGCAGCGAGTTGGAGGCGGTGGTTCACTAGAGGTAGAAGGGGAGCTATTGGGGAGAGAAGAGAGTTTGAGAAATATCGATTTGGAAAAAAAAGACCACTGTAAACTCAAAACACTTTTAGGTGTTTTGAGAAACCCATTTGTTTTTGGGCTTTTTGGTGGGTCAGCCCAAAAAAACACCACATCCCCCAAACACGTCTTGTTTTTTTTTTTTTTTTGAAAAAATAAAACGGAAACGCCAAAAACGCTCCGATTGCCAGACGCTCCCTAAGCATTTGGTAGTAAATTAGCCAAACAACTTTGAAGTTAAGTCGTGATTCGATGAAAGTAATCCTAGGATGGGTGATCTCCTAAGAAATTTTAGTGTTGCACAGTGATACTCTCATATTTTTATTGTCTCCGACAAATGTATTACCAAAAGTATGTGTTGTGAGTTTTATGACACACATTAAGTGTCCCGAATTTTGTGACACATATATTTCACAAGTTTTATGACACATTCTAAATGTGTAGAAAAATCTTCTCCACACATATTCTACCCATGCTTTTAAAGCAGGCACCCACTTGTCAGCACTCCATATGCGCGACACAAAAATGTCTCGCGAAATGATAAAAAATATCATAAATTGCAACTTTCGTTGTAGCTTATATTCTCATTATCACAGCAACTTCGAACGAAGTATTTGTAGTGAAGGAATAAATATTAAAAAAACATATATTATGCACTCGAGTACAGTAGAACTAGTTTTCAATACAAGAGCGTGCTAATCATGTAGTTTCTCAAAGGCTAAAAGACTAATTTTGACCCTATATTCAAATTGGTCCTCACACTTTATTTTTCTCAACTTAGTCCTTATACCTCTTATTAGATGTAAACTTAGTCCTATTTTATTTCTTTTTAAACATTCCAAGAAATAAAATTTGAGAGGACAATTCTACCCCTACCTCCATTTCATTCCTTATGAAAAAATAAAAATGATTACATGCTGGTTGTTTCTCATTTTAGCTCAACTTTGTTTCTTTATTTTTCTTAGTCTATTGATTATGCTCTTTTAAACCTGTTCTAAATCATTAATTTTACGTCATATCTCTAACATGGTAATAGTATTCTATTCTTTATCTTCAATGTGCATGAGGGGATTTTATTGCACCTACTGAAACTTTTACTATTTTGTTTATCTTGCTGGGCTTTTCCATATTAGTCCCTTGAGTCTTTACTATTTTAAAACTACATCCTCAATCATTAAAAATTGTTACCATGTCCCCAAAGTCTCATGTTATTTTGAAAATTGTCCTCATCATTGAAATTGCTATTAGGTTCCGTTATTCTCTTGAGTTATTTTAGAACTAATCATGATAGTTGGGGTAACAAATGGCAATTTCAATGATTTTTGAAATAACATTAGAATTAAAGAATCTAAAAGAAATTTCAAAGATTTAAGGGTCCAATTTCCAAATGAAAGATTTAATGGACAAATATTACGTAAGATTCACACATGAGTAGCTTCGATCGATCAATTTTTTGATGTCCTTATATAATAACTAAAATTTTTGGGTAAATTTCAAAAATACCCCTGAAGTGTGGGTGTTTCTCAGATGATCCCCTTAACTTTTAAAATATCACAAAATCCCCCTTAAGTTTTAGGGTTCTTAGAAAACCCCCTTTGACTTTCAATATTTTTCAGAAAAAACCCTTAAAGGTGTGAACCACAATTTTCACCGGCGAAAATATCTCCGCATAATTTTACCTATCCATGTAAATTTTGTGGTTAATTTTGTTTAGGTTTTTTTTATTAAAAAATGTTGAAAGTTGATGAGGGTTTTCTGAGACCCCCTAAACTTAAAGGGGTTTTATGACATTTTGAAAGTTAAAGAGGTTATTTGAGAAATAGGAAAATGTTCAGGAACAAATTGAAGCTAGGGGTAGAGTTGTCCTCTCAAATTTTATTTAATAGAATTTTTAACATAGAGTTAAGATAGGACTAAGTTTACATCTAACAAGGAGTACAAGGACTAAGTTGAGAAAAAATAAAGTGTGAGGATCAATTTGAGTACAGAGTCATAGTACAGGGACCAAATTAGTCTTTTAGCCTTTCTCAAAAGCCTAGAGATCCTCTACATCCTTAATACTAGAGAAGCTCTATAATTCGTCTATGATATCTCCTCATTCAATGGATCTGATAAATAATATTGTCTATCTAAATTGTATAAAACTTTTAATTGTGGGACCCACTCAAATAAACCTATAGTACTAACCCACATAATTGATTTTAGACATTCTCCGCAATCAAGATAGTATAGAATCTGTCCTCTTCTCAAAACAATGTAGGAATGACCCAGATGGGAAGAGACTTGTAAAATTGCACTCTAAGATGATGGTTGTCTATAGGCTTGATGCTCTCGTCCTTCATATCCAACAATCCCACTCCGTGGTACACACCCTCACGATCAACAAAATCAAATTGACAATCACCTGTGAAGTAAATGCAATTTCGTCCAAGCTCTGGAAATTTTGTCGCAGAGACGGAAAATATAGTTTTCGAACTAACAAAAAAGACATTATCATCGTTCAGATTATTCACAGCGACGAATTCACGTTTGTCCAGGTCAAACCAGAGAACTTTTATCTTTTCACCTAGTGTCTCGTGCAGCATAAATAACTCTCCATTCGCGGACTCTACCAATAGCTCAGCCATGTAAGGATCGTCATGATTCGGTATTTGTGTAGCGAATTCAGATTCAATGTCACGATGCAGATCCCATACATGGAGTGACCCATCTATATCCACACCATATAAGTTTCCATTGTAGTGTATGATATCATAAACGTTTTCTCCTTTGAGCGAAGTCCAGGTTTTATCTCCGACTCTGGTTATCACCACATTACTAAACCGGGGGCGTTTCTGCATAATAGGAGGGTAGATAAGAATGACTGTAAAGTCGCCGCTACCATCATTTGAAGGAGCCGAAGACAGAACTCCCCTAGGGAGATAACTGTGACGGGGTTGAATTGTGATAGAGGGGAGCTGGATTTGTACACCAGTTATCGGATTAAGTAGGTGAATCTTTGAGTTTTTGTACATTGTTATGAGCCATCCATGCGAAGAACCGATGCTTTCTCGTTTTCTAATCTCTGGAAGAGAGAGAGAGGGATGTCGTAGTTTCTCTTTTCAGATAAACTGAAGAGCTTAGTGCTCGTGTCGTCTTTGCCAGGTAGCATGAGCCATGGAGAATCGGGCTTCGGGGACCAAACTTTCTCTTTAAGGGGTTGTTTGGTTCATGGATTAGCTTTGATGCATGTCACGGATCTAAAAAAATCCATATTCATAATCTTGTTTGTTTGCATGCATATTGAAGAGGATTTGATGAATTACAAATCTAAGCAAAAAATTCTTGTTTGGTTGAACATGAATTTGTTGAGGATAATACGGTATAATATCACTCATTTTTAGTTTTAGATAAGCCTCAAGAAAATCGAGTGAAATCAGATTTTAGGAATTAGAATTGATGCATTAATCCCACGCACTCCAATTTTATGATAAAAAAATGCTAACCAAACAATGTATTTAGTTAAAATTCAAGATTTTGCTCTTGTAGGTCCCATTTTTTTAATGCAAAGTTACAAAATGCAAGGAAACAAACAGCCCCTAACAGTTAGATTCCATGATTTGCAGACGCAGCTAAATCGGACTTGATTAGGGAAAATAAACTTGTTGAGGATCAGCCCGAGGAGATCCAACGGAAGCTCTCTCCAATTCTGAGACATGGAGTAAGTTTTCTCTTGATTGAAACAAACCGTGTATTTTGGAGAAATTTAAATAGAAAAATTCACGGTGATCGATCAAGGGGAGGGGGGATTCAATATATAGGGTATTTATATATGCAGTCCAGATAAAGTTAGGATTGTAGAGTTGGAGTTAAATTGGGATTCATAGCTGATTACAACTTGAAAATTTGCTGTTGAATTTCTTCTCCTTGAGGACTTGTTGATCATTAATCAATCAAAGGACTCTTATTATTAGTTAACAGGTCTGGTGAGTTAAAACATCAAATTTAGGTAAATTTCAAATGTCTGATTCGTGATATAAGCTTTGAGGAAATATATACTATTTTTGCACATAGACCCCTATCAATCAAGAATTCTGCTACACACTGTTGAAATAAAAGAAAGGGAATTTCACAACCTGCCCTAGAGTTTGGGCATTTAACAGATAACCCCATTAACTTTTAAAATGTCACAGAACTCTCCCATAAGTTTTGAGCTACTCAGAAAACCCCCTTCAACGTTCCATGTTTTTCAAATCACCTCTAAAAGAGTGAACCACAATTTTCGCTGTCAGAAATACCCCATGCG
Organism: Asparagus setaceus; assembly: GCA_012295165.1. Lineage (NCBI taxonomy): Eukaryota > Viridiplantae > Streptophyta > Magnoliopsida > Asparagales > Asparagaceae > Asparagus > Asparagus setaceus. The sequence goes on from WHSE01000192.1 coordinate 6,899, forward strand.
TAATTATACCCATCCATGTGAAATTGTTGTTAACTCTGTTGGCGGTTTTTTTTAAGGTTGAAAGTTGAAGAGAGTTTACGAGAACACCAAAACTTTTAAAGGAAGTTATTTGAGAAATGCCCAAACTTAAGTGGGGTTTTCTGAAATTTACCTTACAACAAAAAGAAAATTTATGAAGATTGATGCCTAGAATCATCTACTAAAAAAGGATGCACACAAGAAATCCAAATTCACATATGGAAACCACATAAATTCCCAACATAGTCAAAATCACAAAATAAAACATCTACATACATACTAGTTAATACCATCTAGAATACGTAGAAGAGAGTTACACAACTCTTGTGGCGTCGAAAACATGGGCATATGATCAGCTCCTTTAATCTCTACCACCTCTTTCACATTATGATTCTGAATCATCCACCGTTGAAATTCTTCGGAATTGCATTTATCTTGACAACATAGGATATAAACGCAGTCCACAGAGCCATATCGATCTTTTGAGAAGGAGATTGTGCTTGCGTGATGTCCTATTAGCTTCCTTGGGAATGGCCGGACTAATGTTGTAGCTAGAGTGAGATCCTAGCGTTTAAGATGCAAACACACAAAATATAATGGAAGAGATTAAGATTTTTATAAGTAGATCTAAGTGATAGACAATGAGTTTACATGCTGATTGCGGAGAATCCCTACAATTACTAATGCAGATAAATAATATTGGTTTATCTCAACTAAGAGAGTTTTTATATAAATTATTTAATTAATTAATATTATGAAATCCGCCTTCAAGTTTGGTCACTTATTAAGAAACCTCTTAACATTATCTTTTTCTTATAAAACACTATGCTGTTAGAAAACTGTTACAACCCCATTTATATTTTAAAACTGCCCTCAGCTTCTTTCACTTAACATATTTTCCCCTTCTCTCAAAAATAAACCACATACTAGAAACTGAAAGTTACACTAAATAGAGACTGAAATCGACGGGGTTGAGGAGATTACTTGATCTTTTACAAGGTTGCCATTACTAATCGGCTTTGATGGGAAGAGAGTGCAAATGCAAAAAAACTAGAAATTAAATGGATTTTAACAGTTTTTTTTAATAGCAGGAGTTGTTGTAATGAAAAATAATATTAGAAGTTTTCTAGTAAGTCTTCAAATTTAAAAGGAGTTTCATGATAATTATCCCATATGCTTAAATTTTACCTCTGGTGGGGAGAGTTGGTATAGCCTAGATGTCAATAACTGCTGACCGAATAAAAGCGAGGTCACAACCTTCTCTTCCTTAATCTCTTCAATGCACATTTGATTGTCCATCAGCTCATTTGCTGCCGAATTCCCATCGAACCTCTATAAAATTACACAAAATGTCAGTGCTCCTTAGATTTCTGCTATAACTAAATCAATGATCTGAGGATCTGAACATCAAATTCTAGACAAGAGGACTGACTATGAGCAACAATAGAACTACAGAGGGTGTATTCGTAATTGGGCGATAGTACAAGGATCCATCCACAATTAACTGCTTTTTTGCAGTATAGGGGATTTGAAAGACACCCAACTATTCTTTTAAAAATTATAACTAGAAATCTGACATGTGCAAATGCATCGTAATGAAAAAAATTATTGTTCTTGTACTTATAAAACTTTATAAACATCATGAACAATATTTTTATTTTATGAGGCAAGAGAATGCATTTACAAATGGCAAAGAGAGGATAAGATGTTTGTTAAGAGAAAATTATCTTTTTGAATTTGATGTTTGCTTTTCGCAAATAATTTTTTTATCTTTACTATTTTCTTTATATAGTAGTATGTACATTAAAGTATAGATTTAAGTATAAAATCTTGTTTTTCAAATTTACATGTATTTATTGTCATTAAAAATTCTTTTCTTATAGTTCTATAATAATTCAAAATGATCAAGAAAGAGAGAAGAAAAGAGTAAAACTAACACTTTTCTAGAAGAAAGAAAATTATAGGAGAGAATAGAAAATAACCTAGAATGTTCTAGAAAGAAATAAAATAGAAAAGAGAAAAAGTTATTCCTTGCAAAATTATAACTCTATCCTTCAATTACAATTGAAAGGAGGACATGTACTCCAGTTCTTCAAATTTGCAATACCCTTTGGTTTTTTATAGAACAGATAGATATGTTTACGAAAGGTCAACTTCAAAGTCTTAACAAAAAAGATTTTGAAATTTGTGACCATCTCCGTCTTGGCAGGTTAAGAAGATGGATTAAAGAGAATTATTAACATTGTTAGCCCATTCGATAACTGTAATGACTAAATTATTAATTCTATATAAGTTTTATTTTAGCCATTGTGATCATTTTAGCGCTTGGGAATAACAATGATTTTGACTATTTTCTTTACAATTAGAGGGTTAACTCTTAATCCTTCTAAATAGAAGTATTGGTAAACCCCTCATTTTGAGGGGTTAACTCATTTTAATCTCTCTAAAGGGGTTAGCTTAACCCTTCTGCATTTTTTATGTTTGGTAACTTATAGAGGGTTAACTCACTTTAACTTTTGTGTAGATTTTTTGTGTTTGGCGGGTTAAGAAGGGTTAAGTCTCTTTAACCGCTCACTTAACCCTTTGCCAAACGGCACCTTAAAGTATACAATTGTAACCCCACTCATTATCACAACTTAAGGTTTTGATATAGTGACAGTCGTAATCTTAACTATATATGATACCTGTTGTTCAATCATATCATGAATGCTATGTCCACAGTCAGGCATAAACGCCGTAACGAAAATCCCAACAGCAACCCTCTCCGGAAACCTCTCCATCGCCATCGCCACACTAATCCCACCAAAGCTGTGTCCAACAAGAACCACCTTCTCCTCCGGCGAAACCGACGCCATGATCTCCGTCAGAGGCCGCGAGTAGTCGTAAACCGTCGACACGTCTTCCACTGTCGCTGCGTCGATCCCCGACGCGGCGAGGTCAGGGACTGTGACGCGGTGGCCGGCGGAACGGAGCATGGTGGCTACTTTGTACCAGGACCATGCTCCGTGGCCGGCACCGTGGACTAGGATTATGTGGTGTTTTCTCTTGTTTTGTTCCATTTGTTTGATGAGTTATGGCAAAGGTATTGGATTTGTGCGTTTGCTTTGTTCATTTATAAATGAAAGTGCCGGCTTGCTATATTAAAAATGTCTTAATTCATTTCATTAGTCATCACGCATGATTTATATCGCAGATGAAAGCAACATGTAGATCTACATAAGGAAATATTATAAAAACTTTTGTGGACTTTTTATTTTTGGGTTGTTTCGATATATACTCTCCAAATCATAGGTATTTCTAAATTTACCCCTCAAATCATTATAGTTCTAAATTTACCCCTCAAATTGTTCGATTGACTCAAATTTACCCCTCACTTGAACTCTTATTAAAAAATTGAAGGTTTTAAGGGAAAATTACATCTTTAACCTTGTTTTAATTGTTAGAAAATAAAATCAGAAAAAGAAACCATACAATTATTAATCGAATCCGTTACACTCCTAACCTAATCCATTTTCTAAACAAAAACCTAGTTCGAGTTTTCATTTGTCTCGGTAAGTCACTTCTTCGAGAAATTCTTAGGTGCTCCATGAGCACCATGTGGCATACACTATACTAATAGGAATAGAACTTATAGCACAATAAATATTATTTAATATCACCATCTTCTCTTTTTCATGTAGTCTGTGCCACATGGTCTATTTCTATTGGTGTGGTGTATGCCACCTTGATGCTCATTGAGAACCTAAGAATTTTCGGCTGATCACTAATTACAACCGAAGTCACCCAATGAATGAAAATAGTGTGGGCCCCCGATTGCTTTTATCAGCGCCGCTCGCTTTATTAGTCACCAATTGCACCGAACGGCGAACGAGCTCGTCCGCTTGAAGGATAAAATAATGAATGTGGGCCCACAAAATAATATAAAATTAATGCATAGTATTTTTCCAAACACTATAAATAGCCCGTAAATCCTTCACCATATCATCCCGTAAACAACAACTCCTCTACATATAGAAGTGAGAGAAAATAATGAGAGAGTATCTCCTTGTAAAGAGAGATTGTAATCCTCCTAAAATTTTCCTCATAGTGAATTCTTCTATCCTTGCCCGTGGTTTTTACCCCAAATTTATTTAGGGGATTTTCCAACGAAATCGTGTGTTCTTTATTACTTCGCACTATTTTAGCGCATCACTTCTATTGGCCTGGGTTTGTCCCAACAAGTGGTATCGAGCCGACTTAGAGTATTTATATCTCCGCTATCGTATGCTCGGGTCGCCACCAAAGATGGATCTTTCACATCAGAAAATAAGCTAGATATCATTTACTCTCCGAAGGTACCGGCACTATTCACGACACGATCGTTCACAAGTACGATTACTATTCATAAATACGGTATCGCTTATAAATAATGCATCGCTCATGCGGAGATAGTAAGGAGTTACCGTTCGTGGTAGAAGCAATGGCGGCAAAGTTCGAGAATTTCAAGATCGAGAAATTCAACGAAATGGACGGAAATGCTATAGCAAATCTCCATCTAGCATTAGCAGACGGGGTGTTGTCCAACACAGAGGAGAAGAAGACAGCAAAGGAGATCTGAGACACTCTAACAAAGCTATATGAGGCGAAATCCCTGCACAATAAAATCTTCTTAAAAAGAAGACTTTACACTCACCGGATGGCGGAATCTATATCGGTGACCAACCACATCAACACCCTAAACACATTGTTCTCCCACTACAATGTTGGGACATGCAATCGCAGTGAATGAACGTATGGGCTTCTACTTCAGAGTCTACCTGACTCGTATGATCAACTCATCATCAACCTCACAAATAACGTCCTTGAGGAGAAGCTAGTTGTTCTCGTGAAAAGTCACTATCTTTTTCATTGGTGAAATCATTCTACCTTGATGGGATTACAAATGAGTTTCAATAAAAATCACCTTTTATAAGGCTTTTACAATGAAAAAGGATAAAAATTACAACTTTTCTCCTTGTGAACAAACGGGGATCCGTTTATCGGATCCCGCTTGCGTGGGATTCTTTACTGTCTTGGGGATGTGTTAGTGGACCACCGCGATTCCTTTCCCAAGTGTTGATCAAGCGAGATGGATGCGGATCTAGATCTAAAAATCCCTCCTTTTTCGTGAATTCTTAGATCGATCGGATCGAGATCTAAACGTCGAGATTAATTAGCCAGGAACTAATCAGCGTAGTGAGCGAGATCGTAGCGAACTTCGTTACTCTTCTTCGGATCAAGGCAAGCTTGATCCAAGGATGGTTAGATCTGGATCTGAAAACTTTGGATCTCGAATCGCCAATCCCCAGCAAGTCTAGATCTTGATCTCTCCCTTGGAAATTCTCTAACCCTAGGCACACACAAGAGTTTGGCGGCTATCTCCTCTTTTTATCTCTCCCCACCTCTGAAAATGAAACCCTAGCCGTCACTTTTATAGGTGCGGCGGCCGGATGCAGGCTGGCGAAAGCCCATTGGCCTTGTCTCGCCAGTAGAGACACCTCTGGAGTGTCTGCTTCGAGCGAACACCTCTAGTCTTCGTGAGGGTGCCTCTGATGTCTCGGCGGCGAGCCTGCGGAGTGTCTCGCTTCGGGCGACCTCACAGTGTCGGTTTTGGCGTTGTGGCTTCTCTCTTTGGTTTTAGAGCTTAATTTGAGGCTTCAAAGTTGGGTTTATCCCTTCACTTTCGCCTCATGGCGCATCAGTTCACCAAGGTTCGGAATCGGTGGCGTATTTCGGAAAGGAGAGCTCTTTTCAAAAATTTTCGGTACGCCGGGACGCGGGGCTGCCCATGACCCCGCCCGCTAACTTTAGCGGGACAAAAGCTTCTGCGTAGCGTCTTGAGGAGAGTGTTTGCTTATGGTTCACTTGTTGTGTCGTCAACGGTTTGCCATTACTTCATCGGATGACTTATCGATTATTCTCGTCATCACGAGCTCGTTCGAGGACTTATAGGCAATTTTCAGCGCTCAGATACCCCTCAAAGTGTTTCGGTCTCCGCTCTTTTATAGAAGAAGCGAAATACTTTGAGATGATAAACCCGAACCTGATCGGTGTAATAGGACACAGCGGCTTCAAATCTTGATCTCTCCGATTCTTCGGACTATCCGGTGCTTTGTAGGATAACTAAAAGTGTCGCGGTGCTGCATTTATTGTCGACCGTGTGAAATCTTGACTTCGATGGCGATGAATGAATTTTCTTATTTTTTGGCGTGTTGTGAGTTGTCGTCGAGCTGTTCATCAATTCGTGAGACTTAGCTTTGAATCGGTGAAATTTCCTTTGCATGGCTTGGCATAAGACTAAACCCCAGTGGGAGGATATTGAGGATTCATCCTTTGATTGGTGAACTCTTCTTTGCGATGCTTGGGGTGACCTGTGGGGAGGGATTTTCTCGAGATGTGGCGTTGTCAGGCATCAAAAATTTTCTCTCGAATTCAACCTCCAATTGGCGTTTTTCATCATCTGCTTGGTGTCAGTCGTAAAGGTGAACAGTGGAAATAAATTGGGGATTGTCGAGTTATCCTTAAGAATATAAAACCTCCGGGAACTTCAAACAAAATAGGAAATAGTTTAGAATACCTAGTTGGAGTATTAGGGGTTCGACCATCATGGGGATTTCTTGTCCGGGAGAGGAACCCTTCATGAGTTGCATTCATTGTCTGGCATAAGTTGATCCGTTGGTCGGAGTGGTTGGGCTAGCGGGTGACCATGAAGTAACTTGTGGGTTCCTTGTTCAAACTTCTAGGGACAACTTGGAAGTGAGGCGCAAATTGGCCTCTTTCCCTTTGGAGATCAATATCTTTGCTTGAGGAGATCAATGCTCACTTGTATACTATTAGTGCCTCGGTGGGAGTTTTCTTCTTTGGGACCGCATTTAAGGTCTCCTTTGAGGAGGTGCCTCCAGCGATAGGGCTCCCGATCAGTGAAAGAAGCGGTGCATGGTTGCTGTGACCCTATACTCTCCCGGGGAGATCGATGAATCCGACCACATAGGGTAATGATTGACCCTTGTGTACATCCCGATTGACTCCATGCATCTAGGTTGACATATCCCATTTCTTGGTGCAATGAGGTGGCTCTCTATGATAGCCCACACGAAACGAGTCTCCATCCCGTTTAATTGGGGACTAGTCTTGTTATCTAGTTCATCCTCAATTGGCGATCTTGATGAATTCTTCTCTATTGGTAAGATGTTCCTCCAAAGCTAGGTATAGCGGTGGTTACCAAAGGGCTGCTGAGAGGACCAAGCTGCGGAAGTCGGTGCCGACGGTAGTTCCATTGTTGTTGTGACTTGCGATCTGTCATTTTCATTGTCACGGCATTCATAGGATTCTTGGCAAACCTCGGACTTCAGCGGTTTGATTTGCCTTTACCGATTACCATTTAAGCCGGGCTAGCATGCGGTTATCGAATCCGTTCCATGTGGCGTTGTGCTAAAAGAATGAAACTCTTTTAGAATTGGTGCTATGATTTTGAATACATAGACTTTGTCACTTTTCACGGGTAAAGACTAGCGGCCAGGTGTTGGCGTGACTTTGGGGTTATTGGCCAACCCCGGCCCCAGCGGATTTGATTGGCCTTTCACCGTCCGTTTGAACGGGCTAGCATGCGGATTATCTGGATCCGTTCCGCACATGGCGTTGTGCTAAAAGAATGAGACTCTCTTAGACTTAATGCTCACGATGTTGAATCGTAGGCCATTACTCTTTTAACAAGAGACCACCCGGCGCGTGGTGGCGTTGACTTCATCCCTTCTTAGGCTTGGATAAAATGCCCCAAGATGAATCTTGGTGTCTTCTTTTGTCAGGAGAAGGACTAAACGGATCGGCGGTGAATGGAATTGATTGTGGAAAGGAAGAATTTTATACTCTGTTTCCCGATGTAGGAGAGGAAGGATTTTATATCATCTCTCAAGTCTTTGGAAAGAAAGAATTTTATATTCTATTTCCAGTCTCCTTTTAATGCAGGTAGAGAGCGAACCCCAAGTGAACATAAGAAAAGAAGGATTTTATATCTGTTTCTTAGTCTTGGAGAGGAAAATTTTATATTCTATCTCAGGAAGATGGAGAGGAAGGATTTTATATCCTATCTCCAGAAAGGAAACTAAAAGTGGGATCTCCGCTTGAAATCTCTTAAGGTGAAACTAAGAGTGGGATCTCCACTCGGAATCGAAGATCTGGTAGCTTTCACTTTTATAGGATTAGCCACGATCTGAGGGTCTCGTTTATCGAGAGTGTTCCAATTTTAGTACTACGCCATGGGGCGTGGTGAAATAGAAGCGATGGAGGCTTCTGAAAGTGATCTCGGGTGAAAGTGGACCTCTTGTTCATTGAAAGGAATCAAGAGGGATTTTGATAGAGGATCAAAAATTTTTGGACCCGCTTGCTTATTGAAAGAAAGGGGGAAATTTTCTATTGGTGGACGGAGAAAATTTTGTGGACCCACCGTCAATGAGTTTGATGGGTGGGAGTTGGAGGAAGGATTAGGGTTATCTCCGAGGAAAGTATTTCCCGAAAAACTTCCCTCAAAGCGGGTTATCACGAAGGTACTAAGGATAGTACTTCTTGGGGAACTTCCCATGATCGGCATTAATTGCCTATCGCCTTCTGGGTGATAAGGCGATATCGCCATTGGAATAGACGTTTCAATCACAAGCGGCCCTTCCACTTGGGTTCAAACTTACCCTTCCTCTTGGAGTGAAATTATCGGTCGTCGGCGGCCAAGGACCAGTCTCCCTCCTTGAAGCTTCTTTGTCGGACTTTCTTGTTGAGGCCACGGACATCCTTGCTTGATAAAACTCAATGTGCTGTTGAGCTTCCAAGCTTTTCATCTAGCATCTGAGTTCTTGGCGGCTTTGATGTAGCTCCTGTCGTCATCTCGGTTGCGAGAGCAATCTGCGGAGGATGGAATCTGAACTTCAAGGGCGGGCTGCTTCACAGTATACCCGGTACGGGGTAGCCCGGTCGGTCGCGAATCGTCGTGCGATCGCCGAGTGCTTCTCGAGGTTTATCATCGATTCGCGTTTGTTATTTTTCACCCTTCTTGAGAATTTTAATGATCGTTTTGTTGAAGGCCTCAGCCATCCGTTTCTGTGGGATTGTCTGCAGATTGAGGAGGCGTCACGGATCTTAAATTTCATAAAACCGAATGAAGGCATTGCTAATGGGCGGGGACCGTTATCATATGCGATCCTTGTTACAGGTGTCGATAGATGGCGTGGTGCTTGATGAACCGAATTACATTGCTTTTACCTCCTTGAGGGAAGCCTCGCGGTGGTCGGTGGCGGGATAACCGATCACCTTTGGCGGAGCGGGAAGGTTGGGCCTACATCCATGCCCCATGTCTCGAATGGCCAAGATGTGGCGGCGATGAAGTTGCTCGGAGAGGTTGATCACGGTAGTTCGCGTGTATTTGTACAGCGTGACACTTCGAGCATATCGGCCATCATCATTGACCATAGTAGGCGATAGTACCCCATCCTCTGATTCGATCATAGAGCTTAGGACACGGGCAGTGCGCCGCATTCTCCTCCGTGTGCTTCTGGAGAACTTCTCTGCCTCTTTGTTTGAAAGCGTGAGTATATACCGTTATACCACGCCGATGACGTCCGGGTTGTATTGTAGAAGAACAGGCTCTTCTATGGTCTGCAGCTCCTTCATATCTTCACGGGGATGCCGGAGTGCAAAGGCATAATAATAGAAGCGTAATCTCGGGGCTCAAGTCCGACTTGGGTTGCATACACTTCCTTAGTGACTACCCTTCGTCATTTTGCCCTATCATAAATAGGAATGAATAAGCGGTGGGTCCTCACGTGACCATTTGCTTTCGGTCCGGAGGTTCGCCAAAGACACGCTAATGCGCCGATGCATGCATCGCGATGCAGGAAGCGGAATGTACTCGATGAAGAATCCTTCAAGCGAGTCCGCTAACTCGATAAACTGATGGTATGGGACTAAATCGGGTTCACGACCTCATAGTCCCCGGATCGTTTGACAATGAGTTGGGAATCCCGAAGCTTGAGATACTCTACCCGGCTCTTTAAGCGAAGCTAAGTCCAATGAGGGCGTTGTACTCTGCGACATTGTTGAAGCGAGGGCTCGATCGATGAATAAGCGAGGCATGACATGCTTCCGGGAAACTAAGACTACTCCGACTCGGCGAGATCTTAGTATCCGGGGCTTCGCCACGTTAGTAGCTCGGGGCGCTCCATCAAAATATAAATGCCACACCTGTTGGTGCGAGTTGTGTTAACCTCGTGGGTCTCATCAGGTAGATCATCAAATATTTCACCGTATCCTTTGTTGGGTTGGGCTGCCAAAGATCATGAGATGGCTTGTCCCTTAATTGACCTGGCGCTGAAGTCGCGAGTCATCTTGGACAAAAGTAAAGCCCATTTAGCCGGTAGCCAATTCATAGAACAGGCTGCGTCATGAACACCGAGCGAGTTTCGTTAGAAATGGCGTGAATCGTTTGCCCAACTAAGTAGTGTCATTTTACGAATCGCAAAGACCGGTAGCGAGACACTCTTTCTCGGTCATTGGGTAGCGGATTCCGCACCCACCAAGGTTCGGCAAATAATAAACCTTTTGCTTCGTGACCGTGGTCATCGTCTTTAGCATAGTAAAGCACTCAACGAATGGTTAAAATTAAGCTTTGATATAAATCAAACGGTTTACGACTTGGTTAGAAGTCTGGAGGATTAAACCGGATATGTTTTGATATCTTGAATGCCTTGACGGCGTCATCGGACAAAGGACACCCCTTTTGTTCAGCTTAGAGAATGGTGACATTTTCGAGAGGTTGGAGATGAAGCGTCGGATGTGCATAATCGCCCTGTAATCCTCTGAGTTCCCTTAGATTCTTTGGGGTTGCAATTCATTGATTGCCTTTATTTTGTCGGGGTCAATGTGGATACCTTTGTTGGTAACAATGATCAGAAATTTGCGGTGGACATTCCAGAGGAAAGACTAGTGGGGTTCATCTTTAATTGATGAGTCCGCATGAGTCGAATCCGATCCTCAAGTCACGGATATGGTCATCTTTGTCACGACTTTTCACAACCAAGTCATCGGCGTAACATTCGGCCGTCTTCGAAGATGATCTGAAAGATCTTTTGTCATTGCTTGTGGCTGGTAAGTGGCTGGCATTCTTCATCCAAATGGCATAGCGGAAGATGCCTAGAAGGAGTTCTGAGCGCCGTGTGCTTTCGTCATCGGATGCATCTTGATTTGGTTGTAACCGAGAACCCATCCATGAAGGACATTCGCTCACATCCACATGTATTATCGACGATCACATCGGTAATTGGAAGTGGAAAGTCATCTTTGGGCATCGCGGCACCGGATCTACGTAGTCGACCTGATTACGATTGTCCGTTCTTTTAGCACCGGAGCGATATTAGCCACAAATCGGATGTTGAACCTCGGATGAAACCGAGGCTATGAGCTTCTTTACTTAGCAACAATTGCCTCCATAATCGTGGGCGAAACGGTCTGCATTCGTTTGTGAGGTTTGGCATCCACTTTAATGTCGGTGGTTGCATTGCCACATTGGGAATCGAGCCACGGCATGTCCTCGTAGCTCGGCGAAAACATCGATATACTCTCGACAAGAGCGATCAACCTTTTCTTTTCCTCACGGGGAAAGTGTTGCTAATATTTATAAGTTTAGGGTGTGCTTCATTACCCATGTTGATCTGGACTACCTCGTCTTCGATTCGGGCTCCTGCTCAAACCGGTCCCCATATTGCATGTTGAGATGATGGACCCATGGGTCTTCCCATGTTGGCAATTCTTCATCTTCTTTCAGTGTAGTGGGGTCCGCTGTAGCCATGTTGGACATCAACCCCGAACATCTTGCCGATCGTCGAGTCGAGTCGGTGAGTCGGATGAGTACTCGTCATCTAGGTTGGGTGGTTGGTTATTGATCAGCCAACAACACTCATCTTCTTGTTCGCGGGGAAAGTTGGTTTGTTATTCATTGCTCGTTTGAATTCGTTTACAGCTTCGTTGGCCTACAACAAAATTTCAAACAAAAGAAAATGCCTTTATATTTCAGTGCAATGAAAATGAAAATTACAACTCTCTTCCTTTTGTGAACAAACACGAGGATCTCTATTTTCACGGGATCCACGCTTGCGTGGAGTTCTTTGCTGTCGTAGGGACTTTTATTCGGTCAGATTGACCACCGCATAATCCGATCCTAGTGTATGGCAGGGTTCGGGAACTCAGGCGTAGAGGGCTCGTTTCACGAAGGAAACGAAAGCGCTGAGGATCACACTCCCGCGAAGGAGAGGATCGCGAGGATCGCCTCCGCGAAGGAGAGGATGGCGGGCCGGGTGAGATCTACAAGGAGAAATGCATTTATCGCGGGAGTTAAAACGAGAGAAGCTTAACCTAGAGGGTATCGTAGTTCGACCCTAGTTTTTACCTTCCGCCTATAGATCGGCGTCGGTGGACTTGAGCTCGCGGATGCACCGAACCGTCGTCGTAGATCTCGCGAGGGCTCTTAGTCGCCCGAAAACCCGAGAAAATCCAACCCAGAAATCTCCAAAATCCGGCCCCTCATGAGCAAGACTATTTATACAAAAACCAAAGGTGGGGGATGTAGCTGACAAGGTGGCTCGGCCCTTGTAGGACACCTCGGCGGGTTGGCGGGGTGGCTCGACCATGGTGTACGAGCACCGACCACTTGTAGAGCACCTCGACCACTGCGGTAGGAGCACCTCGGCCAAGTTGGTACGAGTGGCTCGACCAAAGTGGCAGAGCCTCCTCGCCACTTGGCGGCACCTCGTTAAGGTTGGTAGTGGCTCGGCCAAAGTGGGCGGCCACCTTAACCATTGGCGAGTAATAAGCCTGGCATTAAACTTTTTCGTCGTTTTGCCGTTTCTCCGGTCGATTCTTAGTCGATTTCGTCGACTCTTAAATCGATTTCCGTCGACTCTTCGGTCTTAGGGCTTAGTTTTGCTCGGTGATGTGTAGTTAGGTTTGAGTCGTGTCCGATCAACTTTGAGCTCAAGCGGCTCGTTTGATCTCGACGGACTAAATGCGGTTGATTCCGTCTGCGTAACATTTTGAGTTTAGCTTCGCCTCGTTGAGCCGTCGTCGGGTTTTCTCCCGAGCGTCGTTCCGGTGGCTCATGCGCCTGCCGACTCACTTCATGGGTTCGTCGACTTCGCTTTATCGCGTTTTCGCGTAATCCGTCGGCGTTACGTTACGGCGCCGTCGGATGGATCGTCGGTTGTCAACCCACCGTTCTGAGTCTTGTTGGTCGCGATAAGCAATTTTAGCTTCTGGATACCCCTCCAAAGCGTCTCGGTCTCGATTCTTGATGAGTGCGGGATGCTTTGAACATGATAAACCCCTTCACTCCTTAATTGGCGTGATAGGACTTGTGAATGACCACGGCGTTTGATCTCTCCATTCCCGGTCTTTCGGTGCTTTGTAGGTTGAAGGTATTCAGATCTTGCATTTTTTGTCGACCGTTGTCAAAATCTCGACGAAGTCGATAGATGAATTTCTTTTGAGGTTGGCTCGATGTTTGATTCCTCCATCTCTCGGGTTCTCCGGTGCTTTGTAGGATCCCGGGGGGTGTGCGGTCTTTGCATTTTTATTGACGTTGTTGGAATTTCAAGCGTAGCTAATCAAGTTCCTTCTTGTTGTTGACTCGTCGTTGGATTGTCGTCCAATTGACCCTCGAGATTCCTCCGTTGATCGGGAATTCTTTGTGGATCCGAACCGTTGATCGGTGAATCCTTAGTTGATAGCGTTGGTTGGCGTCGCTCTTGCGTACTTCGTTGCGGTGTGTTCATCCACGGTGGAAGTATTCTTCCCAATTGTTGATTGGTAGGCCCTCGGCGATGTATGAATCGGCGATACGATGTGAGGAGTCCTTCGGTAGAAGCGTTGTCGGCGTCGATATAAGCCTCGTCGAAATTTTATCCCTCCTTGAGGTCCCATGGCGGGGAGGAAATTGAGGGTTATCGAGTTATCCTTAAGAATATGGTAATATTCTCCGGGAACTTCGTTAAGAACGGGAATTAGTTTATACTGTTAATCCTATTTGGAGTAGGGCATGGGAGAATATCACGAAGATTGAGTGCCGGGCCACCTTCTTGATGATTTCGACCATTTAGAGTTAAGCTCCAAAGTCTACAAGATTTTGAAATGGCCAGGCTCGCCTCTTATATCGAGCTGCGGAGCAGCTTGGCCGGATGCTTAGTTATTCTTGGACTCGAGTTCAAATGCGGCGAGCGAGTGCATCATTGGAGGCTAGCATTCTGAAGCTTCATCTTCCAGGGACATTTTGGTCTTGTGTCATTCTTTGGAAGCGAGGATAGTAAAGCTCGAGCAGGAGCTTCAGCGGCGAGGAGAGCGATCGTCTTGAAGGCGGCGAAGGCCAACAAAGAAAAGACTCTGCGATTCGTGCGAGGAACGAACTCTCGAAGCGAGAAGGCTGGTTGACATCAAGAAGAGGCTGCGGAGGCCCTTAATGGCGAGGAGACTTTCGGGCGAGGTTCGGGAGGAACTTCAACAAGCTTTCCTCAATAAAGTATCGAGTTAAAGCAAAACATATTTCGTCCTCTTTTGTGCTCTATTGTGATTCTTTTATTTGCGAAATAATTAACCATAATACTTATAGGATTTTGGCAAACCCGGCCGTCAGCGGTTTGATTAGCCTTCCAACTACCGTTTGAGTTGGGCTGGCGTCGCGGATTATCCGGATCCGTTCCGGCGTGGCGTTGTGCTAAAGAATGGAACTCTTCTAGACTTGTTGCTATGATATTGAATACATAGGCATTACTCTTTACGGGCAAAGACCGACAGCGTTACTAGTTCGTCCCTTCTTAAGCGGTGAAATACGAATCGAACTGGTGTCTTCTTCAATGGAAAAAATCCCTTCGTGTGAAGCGTTGGCTTTATCCCTATTGGGCCGGATAAAATACGAAGTCGAACTCACGGTGTCTTCTTCAATCGGAAAAAGACTAAACCGACAGCGTGTAGGCGTTGACTTTAGGGTTATTAGCGACCCGCCAGCTT
Source organism: Asparagus setaceus (assembly GCA_012295165.1). Lineage (NCBI taxonomy): Eukaryota > Viridiplantae > Streptophyta > Magnoliopsida > Asparagales > Asparagaceae > Asparagus > Asparagus setaceus. Next base: position 21,971 of record WHSE01000192.1, read on the forward strand.
TGATAGCCTTTAACTGTTTGAGTTGAGCTAGCGTCGCGGATTATCTAGATCCGTTCGTGGCGTTGTGCAAAAATGAACTCTCTTAGACTTAATGCTCTGATGTTGAATCGTAAAGCCGTCTTTTGTCAGGGAATAGACTACGACAGCGCGTGTAGCGTTGGCTTTATCCTTCTTAGGATAAATGCCCAGTCGAACTCGGTGTCTTCTAATCGGAGAAAAGACTAAACCCGACGCGCGTGTAAAGCGTTGGCTTATCCTTCTTAAGCAGGATGAATACCCGAGAATCGAACTCGTGTCTTCTTCAATCGGAGAAAAGACTAAACGGCAGCGTGTAAGCGTTGGCTATCCCTTCTTAGGCCGGGATAAAATGCCCGAATCGAACTCACGGTGTCTTCTTCAATCGGAGAAAGACTAAACAGCAGCGTGTAAGCGTTGGCTATCCTTCTTGGGCGGGATAAAATGCCCAGTCGAACTCGGTGTCTTCTTCAATGGGAGAAAAGACTAAGCGACAGCGTGTGGCGTTGGCTTTATCCTTCTTAGGCAGGGATAAAATGCCCGAATCGAACTCAGTGTCTTCTTCAATCGGAGAAAGACTAAACGGCCGCGTGTGAAGTTGGCTTTATCCCTTCTTAGGCTTAGGGATAAAATACCCCAAGATGAATCTTGGCCCTTCTTTGGCGGAGAAAGGGTTGAACGGACTAAGGTTGATTGAGGTGGGAAAGGAAGAATGTATTCTATTTCAGAGGGTGGAAGGAAGGAGGATCTTGTCTCCTATCTCGGGTAAGGGATGAACAAGAGAGAAGGTTTTGTATCCTATCTCTTGCGGTGGAGAAGGTTTTGTGTCCTCCGAGGTGCTCACGAATTTGAAATAAGAGAGGAAGGTTTTGTATCCTATCTCTTATTGATGGAGAGGAAGGAGGATCTTGTCTCTATCTCGAGATATGGAAAGGAAGGATTTTTGTCTGTTTCCGGTGAAAGAGACTAAAATGGGATCTCCATTTTGAGACTCTTGAAAGATGAGACTAAGAGTGGGATCTCCACTCAGAGAATCTAAGACAAGAGGAAGAATGTATTCTATCTCTTGCTTCGGAAAGGAAGAATGTATTCTATCTCGGGTAAAATGTGGGAAAGGAAGAATGTATTCTATTTCGATGAGAAACTAAGAATGGGATCTCCACTCAGAGAATCTTGGAAAGTGCAGGATAGCTTTGTTTTGTAGGATTGCTAACGGAATTTGAAAGTGGACCTCGTTAGTGGAAGGAATCGAGGGATTTTCTTTGGTGGTTGGACGAAGATTTTAGTGGGCCCGTCAATGAATTTGATGGTGAGAGAATTTTGGAGGAAAACACAATAACTTAGGGTTATCCTCATGAAAATGAGTGAGATATTCTCAGATTTCCCATCAAAATGGGTTATCTGAATATACTAAGGATAGTATTTTTGAAACTTCCATTTATCGGCATTAATTGGTCGCCGATACATGTGATAAGGCGATATGCAGTTTGAATAGGCTGTCTATGCGTCCTTCCCATTGGGTTGAATTTACCTTTCTTTTTAGAGGTGAGGATTATCGATCGTCTGGCGGCGAGGCGAGATCTCCCTCCTTAAAGGTTCTGTCGAACTTTCTTGTTGAAAGCCCTCGACATTCTAGCGATAGAACTCAATGCATTGTTGAGCCTCGAGCTTCTCATCTAACATCTCAAGCTCTTGAGGCGTTTTTGATGTTGTTCTTGATCGTCATCTCATTTGCAAAGCGAAGTGGCGAATCTGGATTTCCAGCGGAGAAAGCTTCACACGTGAACCCGAGATGCGGTGCGGCTCTGTTGGCGTGCGTCGGTTGTGCGATATGCCCGAGTGCTTCTCAGAGTTTATCGTCGGTCTAAGCTTGTTATTCTTCACAAGCCGACAAAATCTTGATGATCGTCTTGTTGAGCGCCTCGGCTAACCCATTCTTTGGATTATAGAGTCGGCGAGACATCTTGTATCTTGAATTTCACCATAAAACGATGAAGGAATTGGCGATGAATTGGGGACGTTGTCATGCGCGATCCGTCTTGGGACACCATGTCGATAGATGACATGGTGTTTGATAATCGGCGGCGGTACTGCGCCTTGACCTCTTTTAGTGGGATTGCTTGACCCACTTGGAGAAATAGTCGGTGATCGCTAGAATAAACCGATCTCCTTTAACTGAGGAGGAAAAATGGGACCTACAACGTCCATTCCCCATGTCTCGAATGGCGAGGATGTGGTAGAAGGATCTTGGCTACTCGGCGGGCGATGCATATAATTCGGCGTGAATTTGCATGGCATTTCGGCGTGCTCATTGCGTCATTAATCATTGTGGGCCAAAGTAGCCCATTCTCTGATTCGATCGTAGAGTTTGGGACGGTAGGTGGGCACCACATTCACCTCGTGTGCTTCGAAGGACCTCTTACGCCTCCTTGTTTGAAAGGCATCGGGTAAAGACCATCGTACCCTGGCGATATAGCATCACGGTTTACGTGTGTAAAGAATCAGGAGCTCTTGGGATTGATTCTCTCCTTCCGTCTTCGTGAATACCGTGTAAGGCGTGTCGATGATAGAGGCGCCAATCTCGGGGCTCCAACTTGGTTTGGGTTGCATGTACCTCTTTGGTAACTACCCTTTGTCTTCTTGTACCCCATCATATATTAGTGCGAAGAGTTGGTGAGTCACGCCGTAACTAATTGCTCGGTCGGAAGGTTGTGCTAACGACATGCGCCCGCGGTGCATCTGCGTGGCGTTTTGGGCGTGGGATATATTCGATGAAGAATTCTTGAATGAGTCCGCCATTTCAGCGGCTACGATGATAGGGGACGGATCGGGTTCCTCACTTCGTAGTCACCGCGGACTGCTTAACTATGGTTGTGAATCTCCATGCGGCGAGATATTCGACCCCGGCTCTTTGGCTAAGTCCGATAAGTAGCGTTGTATTGAGCTCACGTTATTGGAACGAGGGTTGGTGGTGAATAAGCGCGGGGCATGACATGATTCCCGGAAATCAAGACAACTCCGACTCGAGATTTTAGAACGTCGGGGGTACTTGCTACATTAGTGGCCGAAGCTCCGTCAAAATACAATCGCCATATTTGTTGGTGCGGCGTAGTGTTGACTTCTGGACTTCATCGGGAAGATCATCATATAGCTCAACTGCGTCCGTTGTCGGGTTGGCGACCAAGAATCGCAAATCGCTTGCCCTTTGGCCGACTTACGTTGTTTGAAGTGCAAGTCATATTGGGACAAGAGCAAGGCCCATTTAAGCCAAGCCAACTCATTGGCCGTTTGGGTCATAAATATCGGACGGTTCGTTAGAATAACATAAATCGTCGCGGAGCTAAATAGTGTCATCTTACGATCGCGAACACTAATGCAAAACCTTGCTTCTCGACCATTGGGTATCGAGACTCGGCGCCGACCAATGTTGGCTCGGGTAATACTTTGCACGTTGCGTTGACCCGTCGTCGTCTGCAGCGAGTAAAGCAACGAATGATCCGTTGCCTTGACGATAGATCGAGGAGCGGTTTTCCCGGCTACGGTGCAACAAACGGGAGGTTTGGCGAGATCGATTTGATCTCTTCAAGCGCTTCGGCATGCGTCGTCCCAAATAAGCGACGCCCTTCTTGTTCAACTTGGAGAGCGGTGGCACTTCGGATAGGTTCGATATGAACCGTCGGATGTATCGTAATCGTCCTTGTAACCCCGAGTTCTCTCAGATTTCTGGAGGTTGCAACTCTTGAATAGCCTTCACTTTGTCGGGATCGGCGTGGATTCCTTTGTCGGTGGCAATGAAGCAGAGGAACTTACCCTTTGGACATCCCAAGGAAGGATTTGGCAGGGTTCATCTTTAGGCGATGAGTCGCATGAGCTCGAATACCGTTCTAAGATCTTTGATGTGATCTCCTTTGTGCGGCTTTTCACGACCAAGTCATCGGCGTAGCATTCGGCCGTTTTCAGAGATGATCACGGAAAATTTTAGTCATTGCTTCGGCGGTATGTTGCGCGGCGTTCTTTAAGCGAGCGGCATGACCGTGTAGCAAAATATACCGATGGGCGTTACGAGCGGTGTGTGTTTGGCGTCATCGGGGTGCATCTTGATTTGATTGTACCGAAAAGCCATCCATAAGGACATCTTCGAATCCACATGTATTGTCAACTATGCGTCGGTGATTGGCGGAAATCATCCTTTGGGCAGCGGCGTTTAGGTCTGTAGTCGACCAGTCCTAATCGAACCATTCTTCTTCATGGCCAGGGACTATATTAGCCACAATCGGATGTTGAATTTCCTCGATGAATCCGATTCTATGAGTTTCTTTGCCGTCTACGATGCGCTGTAAGATTTGTGGGCCGAAACGTCGATTAGCGAGTTTGACATCCGCGTTGATGTTGGCGATGTGTTGCCACATTAGGGTCAGTCTGGCATGTCCTCGTAGCTCGAGGCAAATACATCGATATATTCCACGATTAGAGGCGATCAACTCTTCCTTTTCTTGGGGAAGAGTATTCGATGTTTATGAGCTTAGGATGCTCCTCATCACCCATATTAGCACGGGTTACCTGCGTCCTTAGTAGGGGGTCTCTTTGTTGAATCTATCCCCAAAGCTGCTCTGAGTTGATGGATCCATGGGTCTTCCCATGTTGGCATATCTTCATCACCCTCAATAGTAGCGGGATCGATCGTAGCCATATTAGACATCAAAGCCTTGAAAGCTTCTCAGAACGGTGTCGAGAATCCCAAGCGAAGAATCGGGGCGAATGTCCGTCTCCCATCGGTGGATTATTATCAATCGCCATGAGCATTCATCTTCGAGGATTAGTATCCCAATCCCTTCTAAATGCATAGTAGTTATCGGCTTCCCTTTTGGGACATATCGCTTTAGGAGGGACTTCGAGGACCTGCGAAACATAGACCTTCTCCTTGTGTCAAGTCGTACCCCACTTCTTCATGATACCCGGTGTCTGGACTATATCTGAATGTGTTGAGGATAGGCCCGTTGTCATCTTCATCTTCTTCTAAGAAATGATTACGTTGGAGCGCATCTCCTTTTAGTAAACCAAGTCTTTTTCACTACTTGATCTTAGTGGGATGGCGAGTGTTGTCCCAAAGGAGTCTGGAATTGCTTTTGTGTAAAGCAAGATGACCGAGTTGGTAAGTGCAACTACGGATGGTTGTATAAACACGTCATTACATCATTCAAAGACAAAGGGTACTCTAAATCGTCATTTATTGATTCATGACAATTTGCCAATTACAATGTTCATCGGCGATTCTTCATCGTCAAGATTGATTACAAGGGGTACAATGTCATTTAAAACAAAACCACCACTATAATCAAGCCCGGCTTGATCGGCTTCTTCACGCTGTCCGTGCCTTGGTAGATGATTGATTTGGACTCATTCTGGTAGAGGAGAGAATCGATAAAATAACTTAAGCGGTGTTTGTCGCGACCACCGTCTTGACCTCATTATTAGTGTCTACATATTTGAGACGATGATGAAGAGTAGATGGGACTATAGCGTTACCGTGGATCCAAGGTGACCAACAATAAGTTATAGGAAGTCTGCGTCAATCACATAGCGGTGACTTGGACTTTAAATCCCCATTTGGCACTTTATCGGATCTTACCAGCGGCGAGACCGGTGTTAAACCATAGATCATTGTGCTGTTGATGCCGACTTCTTGCGGGGATTCAAGGTGATACATGGTAGCGGGGCATGATGCTCCTGGCGGAACCGGATCGACTTGGATCCGGTTAACTTCACTAGAGCCAATATACGGTGAAGTATAGCGGCGATCGTGCTTGGAATCTCGTCGCATATCCTCCTTTGTAAAAGTAATGCGGGGAAGTGCTTGGTTGCCAAGTTGCATTGTTGTCTGAGATTCTTAGAATCGGCTTGTCGAGTGAGAAACACCTCGAGTCGGCCGAGCTTCTTGTAGAGCTTCGGGTTTCCTTTGACAATCGAACCTTCGTAGAGGTTATTCAGGGGATGTTAGCCAAGCGGGCCATGGCGTCGAGCGGTATGGAGAGCCCGATGTTCCGGTCTATCCCTCTGTCAGGCGATTGAATCGGGCCGGGGAGTTGAGCTTCTGGGACTGCTGTTTCTCCTTTGCTTCAGGCTGCTTTTTCTTTCTGCAGTGAGAGGAGTGGTGGTCACCCCTTTCGGCGGTGTCTTAGCGTTTGGATTTGGAGCCTCAGGATATTTGGCTATATTCTTGTCCGCTCCTAGTAGCGAAGACTTCAGCTCCTCTTGGGGAAGTGGAAGGTGGCTACTTTTCATCATTCTTCTCGGAATTCTTTGAGCGGCATGGCATAGCTTGCCTTTTCCCTTGGACTTCTTTTGGCGAGGATGTAGTCCTTGATCGTCTTCCGGCAAGTCGGGGTGGACCCAAAGGATTTCTCGTTTGCGTGGGTAATGCTGATGCGAGCCCCTTCTTCGTTGCCGTGAGGATCTTCATTCACCATCTTCATTCCTACCTTCACAACTGGCGTCGGTTGGAACCAATCGAAGGCCCGATCCGAAGCTTATAGAGGCGCATTTGCTCCCACCTTCTTCTCTTTAGAGGTTTTGGAGTAATGACTCCAACATCGATCAAGGCACGAATCTTGTCCTTGAGATGGTAGCGAGAACTTTGTAGGATGGTGTACATACATGGTAAGCCACGATGTTAGGATCCGTAACCTTGTTTGCCTCCTCTTGGTTTACAATTGGGGGCAGGATTTTGTTGTTTTCGAAGGTATTTGAAGATGCGGGAACTTCCTCGTCCTTGAGCGAGTAAGTCTTGGGAACCTCGAACGGATGGTTTACGTTACGAGTTTGGCGCCATTGAGGCTGCGATTCTTTGTGGTGCCGCGTTGTTGCGGCTAACTTTGTGGTTGCGGTTGAGCGTTTGATTAAGCGTCTGAGACTTTCTTGGCGCTTTACCTTTGCCGCGGGGACAAAGTTACGCTTGTGAGCATCCACCATAGGTGACCTCTCTCGCTTTCTTCCTCCTCGAGAATCGCTCGGCTTGCTCTCCGCGTATCCTTAAATCTTTCGGGTCTCGGTGGTGCGGTTCCCATTGCTTCCAACCGTCCAATGGCGAGTTGCTATGACAAGTTTGGAGAATGAACTTCTCGTTATCGGGTCTCGGCAATTCATTGCCTTATTTACGAACCTCTTGGCGAAGTTATCCACTTTGTTTCCCGTCTTTACGTTTCTCGTCCAACAAAGAACGATGGATACCTCGGTGTCATCGTCGAAGAAATTGGTGAGAAACATGGCCTCCATATCATCCGGCTATTAGCGGCTCCACGGTTTGAGGCGGTACCAATCGAAGCGGACTCCACGAAGGGTGCCAGCGAATGACCGAACCATCAAGGGCTCGTTGCGGAGATAACACCTAGATGAGACTTGAAGTAGATCAAGTCTTTGGTGGGTGATCCCTTCCGATCAAGCGGTGTAAAGTTGATGAGGTTGAATTTTGTCGGGATCACGGGATTGATTCCCACTCCCTTGGGTAAGGACATGGTATGCCCGTCTTCTTTACCTCTTGGCGGAAATCAAAGTATTGATTTTGCTCTCGAGGTCTTTATTTTCTCATTTTCCCTCGTCTCCGTTCGGGTAAACTTGGGGAGGAGCAGCGGTGTTATCGCTAGCGTTTTCGGCGACATGATCATCTACGTTTGGGCCTCCTTCTCACATCCGTGTAAGCTATCACATTAAGTTGACATTATTGCGGCGACTTGGCTTCGCCTTGGCGGTTCATTATCTTTGGATCATTGGTCATGCATTGCTCTCATCTGGCGCATGGCGGTTCCATTCAAGCTTAAAGTTGTCCTTTTGCTTGGTTAGGGCCTCTTCAAGCATCGGGACACTTGATCGGCGTGATCATGAGCATACTCGCGGGTTGTCTATCTGGAAATTGTATTATCGGAAGCCATTGCGGGCCGGCATCGACACTTCATCATCGAGGGTAATCCGCCGCATCTTGCGATAATTGGGTGCGTCTAGCAGTCGGACGCAATCGAGTCATTCGTTGCGATGCCGAGAGCGGCATGTGACGGCGTCCCTCTGCGGTCATATTGATGGTAACACTTCGGCAATTCATCATACGAAGCCCATCTCTTTCGCGGCGTCTTGACTTGGGTTCGGGCATTCTCGTCTAGAACTATCAAAAACCGGCCTTTTCGAATTCGTTTAAGCGCAATTGCACTCCGATATGCTTGCCTTGATCGGTTTGAGCACAAGCAAGGCATGTTTGATTCTGGCGTTCCTCTTCGGGATTTTCTGTACCCGACCGCGATAGTACAACTTCGTCGGCATGAATCGGGAGCAACCTATCGTGTGTTGGCACGACTTCTGAGTATAGCGTTGTCATCGTCGGATGAAGCGTCTCCTTACGAGAACAAATAGGCCTTTCATAAGTCACCGCGCGGCCTTGCGCCTTAGCGGTGTGAATCTTCGGCGGGCTCGGACTTGATTTGAAGCCGGTCGCGCGCAGTGCGGTTTCTTCTTATCTTTGTGGAGTACGACCCCGTATTAGGAGTGACCAGTGATTCCTAGCGGACCTAAGCGATCCTTGCGGTAAGCACTGCGTGCGTGGCGAGTTAACCGGCGGGAAGTTGAATACCGGAGGCGGAGTGACCGGTGTCAGCGGCACTTTGAGGTGCTCACAATTTCGATTTGAGCGGGGCGGAAGTTGGCTGTTGGCGAGCTAGGCTTGGATGTTGGGTTACGTCGAAGTTGAAGCCTCGGCGGACAGGCTTCAAGCTAGTTGATTGTCGGCGACTTCTTGGCGCCTCCCTCTTCACTCGCGGGCTTGTTGCACCAAAGCCGTGCTGCGCGAGCGTAGCGCTTCGGGATACGTTCTTGAAGCGTGGAGCGATTCCGTTTGACTCGGACCCATTCGTTCGTGTTGCCCGGCTGTAGGAATGGGGCTACGATCTCGGACTTCGACCTCACGAGTCAACTTGGATCTTAGATCCGCCTCATAGCGGACCCCATCCATTGATTCTTTTGCACGGGCTAATTGTTTAGCCCGGTGGCGTCGCCTCGGCGGGCTCTCTTGGAAAGTCCGCGGCCATTAGGCGGAATCGACCCTGCAAGAGCGGGGTTACGAAGGTTTGGCGTTGTTAGGGCGGGGAACCACCGTTCTGCGGTCTTGGCGGCGGTGGTGGATTTTCGCCTCCCATTTGAGGCGATCGGGTCTTCCTTGCGGCGGAGACCATCTTGGACTTCGGGGAAGCTGGATGCGGGCGAGGAGGAGGTATTCTTCATACTTCTTACAGTTCGAACTTCGAACTTCGACCTCCTCGATGTGGGATCGGGATCGCGGTTGCGACCACGCGGCTTCTTCTTTCTGAAGCCGTTGGCTCTGTGGTCGCCCGGCTTGTTCGCGGGGAAAGTTGGTTTGTTATTCATTGCTTTCGTTTGAATTCGTTTTACGGCCGTTGGCCTACAACAAAATTTCAAACAAAGAAAATGCCTTTATTTTGAGCAATGAAAGCGAAAATTACAACTCTCTTCCTTTTGTGAACAAACACGAGGATCTCTATTTTCGGGATCCCAGCTTGCGTGGAGTTCTTTGCTGTGCGGGACTTTTGTTAGTCGTTGACCACCGCGCAATCCGATCTGGTGTAAGCAGGGTTAGGAACTCTGAGGCGTAAGGGGCTCGTTTCACGAGAAGGAAATGAAGCGCTGAGGGATCACTCCGAAGGAGAGGATCGCTGAGGATCGCACTCACGAAGGATAGGATCGCCGGGCGGAATGAGATCTACAAGGAGAAATCCGGCGCTATCCAGGTTAAGGCGAAGCAACCTAGAGATATCTGTAGTTGACCCTAGTTTTTTACCTTCGCCTATAGATCGGCGGTGGACTTGAGCTTCGCGGTGCTTTCCGAACCGTGCGTCGTAGATCTCGAGGGCTCTTGAAGTCCAAAAGCCAGAAAATCCAACCCAAAAATCTCCAAAATCCGACCCCTCATGAGCAAGACCCCCACATTTATGCAAAAAAACCAAGGGGGATCTTGCTTAGCGACAAGGGTGGCTCCGAGCCCATGGCCGAGCCACCCCTCACGACCCTTGGCGAGGAGCCTCGACCATGGCGAAGTGGCTCGGCAAAGTGGTGCGACCCGCCCACTTGGTAGAACACCTCGACCAAGTTGGTAGGGTGGCTTTCGGCAAAGTGGTAAACATACTAACCATTTGGTAGGAGGTGCTTCAGCACGTCGCTTTTTTCGATGCGTTCGCCGTTTCTCCGTCGATTCTTAGATTCGATTTCCGTCGACTCTTCCGTCGATTTCGTCGACTCTTCGGTCTTAGGGCTTAGTTTTGCTCGGTGATGTGGCCGTTAGGTTTGAGTCGTGTCCGATCCACTTCCGAGCTCAAGCGGCTTCGTTTGCATCGACGGACTATGCGGTTGATTCCGTCTCGTCCAGCGTTTGAGTTTAGCCAACTTCGCCCCGTTGAGCCGTCGTGGTTTTTCTCCACGATAGCGTCGTTCGCTGCTTTCAGGTCGCCCTCGCCGACTCACTTCATGGGTTAGTGGGCTGGCTTTATCGCGTTTTCGCGGCGTAATCTTCGTCGGCAGTTACGGGTCGGCGCCGTGGATGGATCGTCGGTTGTCAACCCCGTTCTGAGTCTTGTTGGGGTGCTGATAAGCAATTTTAGCGCCTACATACGAAGAGGATCGTATCCCAATCCCCTTTTGAATCCGTAATAATTATCGGGCTTTCCCTTGGTACATATCGTGCTTGGGTGGAACGGAGATCCGCCCAAAATAAAGTCCTTCTCCCCAGCGCAAAGTCGTACCCCACTTCTTCATGAGGTGCTGCTTCGGGCTATATTTGGAAAGATGAAGTTTGGTTTATCTTCGCCGGAACCTCTGCGAGGGAAGTTGAGTGGGGAGTCAACTCCCCTGTAGTAGACTAAGTCCTTCTTGCGGCCTCCCTTCCCTTGGGCGGCGAAAGTCGTCTTGGATGAAGTCTCGAAGGTGTACGTATTACGGGATGACGAATTGGCATATGCAATTCAGGGTCATTATACAACTTTGTCATTACATCGTTCAGACACAGCGAATACTCTAAATCATCTTTTATTTCTTCTTCGGCAAGCTGCCAATTACAACTTTCATCGGAAGATCCCTCTTCGTCAAGATTGACTACTAAGGGTACAATGTCATTGAACAAAACCACCTTTATAGTCAAGCGGCTTCGATATCGTCCTCACGCTGTCAGTGCCATGGGCGATGATTGATGTCGGACTCATTACCGTAAAGGAGAGTCGATGAAATAATTCTCGGTCCTTTAAGCGGTTGTTTGTCGCGACCACCGTCTTAACCTCGTTATTAGTGTCGACATATTTGGACACGATGGAGGGTAGAGGGACTATAACATGGTTATGGATCAAAGGCGACCCAACAACAAGTTATAGGAAGTCTGCGTCAATGGCGTGGCGGGTGACCGGACTTTAAGTCCCCATCGACACTTAATGCGGATTTTACCAAGTGGTAGAGACCAGTGTTAAATCCGTATATCCTGATGCCGGTCGGCGAGCCTGGCGGCGAATCCCGGCTATACATCGGCAAGGCATGATGCTCCCAATGAGAACCGGATCAACTTGGATCGGTTGACTTATTTGGAACCAATGTACCACTGTGAAGTAGGCGGCTGTCATGCCCGGCGTCTTCGTACGCATATCCTCCTTAGAAGCGTGATGCGGGGAATATGCTTGGAGGCCACATTGCATTCGGTGACTCCGGCTCCTCTCGGACTTGATTTAATGTGGGTTAGGAAGACCTGCGAGTGCATAGCGGCTTCTGTAGCCAGCGGGTTTCCTTGGACAACCTCAATAGCTTCATTATAAAGTTATTCTTGGGATGTTGTGGTTGTGCCATCACATCGGCGGTAGGGAGAGCTTGTGTTCCCGGTCTATCCCTTCTAATCGAGGCGATTAAATCGGGTTGCCGGGGTTGCACCTCAGGATTTGCGGGTTGTTTCCCCTTAGTTACGGTGGCGTCCTCCTTAGAATTGGCGGGAACCGTGGGAGTATTACTACCCCAAGCTCAGTGCGTTTTAGCATTAAGGTTGGAGTCATCGGGGTGTTGTAAGCGTACTCGCCCACTCACGGTGACAAAGGCTTCTGTTCCTCCTCAGACAAAGAACACGTAGGAATTTGCTCGTTCGTCGAGTGAGGAACGAGGAGGTAGCATTGCAAGATTTGCCCTTTCCCTTGGACTTCTTTTTAGGCGAAGGCGTCGCCTTGATCGTCTTTAAGTAAGTCGGGTGGACCCATAGGAGTTAAGCCATTTGGGGTACGTGTCGGCACTAACCCTTCTCGGCGCTTGTGGGGATCGTCATTCACCGTCTTCATTCCCGCTGACCACGGTTTGGCGGAACCGGGTTGTGAGCCGCGTCCCAAGCTTATGGGCGTCGCGTTTTGCCCACTTGCTTTCCTTATTTGGTTTTGGAGTGATCACACTTCAATCAAAGCTTGGATCTTGTCCTTCGGTGGTAGCATGACTTGGTCGGTGGTGTATCGCCCTATGATAGCGCCGATGCTTGGGTCTGTCGTCCTTTGAGCTTCCTCTGGTTGGCGATCGATGGCGGTTGGATCTTGTTGTTGTCTAGCAAGTACCGAAGATCCCGGACACCTCTTCGTCCACGAAAGAATCGTCTTGGGAAACACAGGCGTGGGCGCCCTCGGTTTACGGGGCTGTCTTTGCGATGGTCAGCTAGCTGCTGTATTCTTTGTTGTGGCTCTTGTTGGAAAGTTTGATCGCATCAACATTCTTCATTGGCGCCTTCCCTTGTTCGGGGACAAAATTTTGGTTCCGTGGATTTGGCGCTCTGACCTCGCTCGCCTTCTCCCTTTTGAGGAAAGCGGCCTCTTCCCCTCGGACTTTCAAGTCTTTCCGGGTTTTAGGCGGTGCGGTGCCCATGCGCCTAATCCGTCAGCGAGAGGTTATCTTGGCGAGTCTTGAGGATGAATTCCTCGTGATTGGAGTCCGCGACAGTTCATCGCCTTGTTCGCGGAACCGTTTGACAAAATTATCCGGTTTCTCCATCCTTTGCTTCTGTCCCTGCCTTGCAGTGAAACCTGCGTGTCGTCATCGAAGAAGTTCGCCGGGAACATAGATTCCATGTCTTCCCGTTGTTGATCTGCCGGCTTTGAGGCGGTACAATCGAAGGCGCCCCTCGCGAGTCTTAGGCGAATGAGAACCATCAGGGCTCGTTAGGGAGATGACTCCCAAATGGCTCTTGAAGTAGATAAGATGTTGAGTGGGGACCCTCTCCCATCGAGCAGTGAAGTTTATTAAATTAAACTTGGTGGATAGAGGATTGACTCCCACTCTCGGGTAGAACACGGAATCCCGTCTTCTTCACTTCTTGGCGAGATGGCCGAGTTGACCTTGCTCTCGGATCCTTGATCTTGTCATTTTCACTTGCATTTGTCGGTGATTTTGAGGTGGGACCATGGTGTCATCATTGGCGTTACGCTCGCCGGTGTTAAGGTCTTGCTCTTCATCCGTTATGGCTATCCGTCAAATTGGCGTTATTGCGATGGGCCCTCACCTGGCGATTAATCGCCGGCTTGCATCTGCGGTCATGCATTTCTCTCATCTGGCGCATGGCCATGTCCATCTCGAGTTTGAAGTTGTCTTTCTGTTTTGCCAAGGCTTCTTCAAGTAGCAGCCACCTCGGTACGCTAATCATGAGTGCTTCCGAGTATGACCTTCACTAGAGGCGGTGTTATCGGATGCCATTGCCGACCGATCATCCGATACTTCATCTTCGAAGGTACTCTTCGTTCTTGTTGTGCCTTGAAGGGATCCCTCGTTGCGGTCGTGATAGTTAGGCCGTCACGATAGTCTTAGGCCATAGCGAAGTCACACGTTGGGAGGGCTCACGGAATCTGCGTGTGGCGTTGCCTTGTTGGTCATATTGATGGTGACCTCAGCGGCTCATCCTTGCCTTATTGAGAGTGCATGTCTTCTTGAGGATGCCTTGGCCGAGGTCTTGGCGGTTCGTTGGTGCTTCGATCTTTGGAAGGCCGACACCCTTCCGAGGATTTTATGGCGGCATTTACACTCGAGAGCACTGCCTTGATTTAGTACAAATGCAAGAGGATGCGGTTTACGGAGAACTCGTCTGAGACTTCTTCCTACCCCGGCCGATAGTACAACTCGCCGGCATGAGTGCAGGCAACCTACCGTCGCGGCGACACAATCTCGGTATAGCGTCATCATCGGATGGCGGCGTCTCCATCGAGGTTGGGTTGGCGTCCGCGAAGTCTTTGAAAGTTCGGCGCTATACTTGCGCTTTGGAGTGCGTGGCGTCTCAGCGGACTTTGGACCTCGATCCATTAAACCGGTTGGTGGATTCTCCGTGACTTCCGTCGGTAGTGGCTATCGGCGTGCGAGTTGTCACGGATCTCTTCAACAAAATGCGAGGAGTTGACCTTTCACCTTGATCCAAGACGGACCTGGGCGTTGGGCTCGAACCCTTATGGGAAAGGGGTGTGGTGTTGGTAGAGTCTTTATTGGGCGTCGGTACATCGAGGAAAACTCACAGTGCAGGGCTGGAGTTCGACTTTATACGGTGACTTCTTGGTCACCTGTGCTCCTTTAGAACGTTGAGTAACCTGAACCAGCGCGTGCGCGCGTCGTAGAACGCGGCGTTTTGGATCCGCCCACGAGGGTGGGCGATCTCAGCAGCGGATCCATTCTTCGGTCGGCGGTTTAGAGGAGTTACCTACCTATCTTACGTCTTACGGGGCTCGTGCCCGTCGGGTTATCGGATCCGGCTTGTATCGGACACCGTCCATGGATTCTGCGCTGCGTGTTACAGCGCAAAGGCGTTGTCGGCGGTTGGCGGAGCTCTCTTTGAGAGAGTCACATCGCCTTGGCGGACTTCTCCCTCATTGGCGGGAGGAGATCGGAATCTGGCGCCTTTGGATGGCGTTACCGTCATTGTTGTTGGCGGCGGCGAAGCGTCGGCAGGTCGGTGGCGCTTGTGAGTCCTCCTTGGCGGGAGGGCTTCTTGCCTTCGCGGGGAAAAGAGTTGGATGAAGGCGGAGATAGGCCTCAAATTTCTCTGGTGGTAATTACTCGACCTCTTTGATCACGAGATCGAATCGTGGGCTGCGGCTGCGATCTCGGATGCAAGGCCGGTGGCTCCCAGCGTGATGCGCGACTTGTTCTCGGAAAAAGTCACTATCTTTCATTGGTGAAATCATTCTACCTTGATGGGATTACAAATGAGTTTGAATAAAATCACCTTTTATAAGGCTTTTACAATGAAAAGGATAAAAATTACAACTTTTCTCCTTGTGAACAAGCGGGATCCGTTTCGGATCACAAACTGCGTGGGATTCTTTGCTGTCTTGGGGATGTGTTAAGGTGGACCCATAGCGATTCCTTTCCCAAGTGTTGATCAAGCGAGATGCGGATGCGGATCTAGATCTAAAATCCCTCCTTTTCGTGGGAATTCTTAGATCGATCGGATCGAGATCTAAGCGAATCTGAGAGATTAATCGCCAAGGAACTAATCAGCGTAGTGAGCGAGATCGTGCCAGACTTCGTTACTCTTCTTCGGATCAAGGCAAGCTTGATCCAAGGATGGTTTGTTGTTGTAGATGCGGATGCGAAAACTTTGGATCTCGAATCGCCATCTCCCGCAAGTCTAGATCTTGATCTCCTCTCCCTTGGAAATTCTCTAACCCTAGGCACACACAAGAGTTGGCTATCTCCTCTTTTTTTATCTCTCCCCACCTCGAAAATGAAACCCTAGTCACTTTTATGGAATGCGGTGGCGGATCTTGTGGCTTGGGCAAAAAGCCCATTACGGCCTTGGTGTCTCGCCGGTGAGACACCTCTGGAGTGTCTGTTCGGGCTGGCTGCCTCCTCGGAGTGTCTCGCTTCGTGAGACACCTCTGATGTCTCGTGGCGAGGCGCCTCGAGTGTCTCGCTTCGGGCGAGAGCACCTCTGAGTCGGTTTTGACCGGCGTTGGTCAGCTTCTCTGCGTGGGGCGTCTTGAGGGAGGCGTTTTGCGTCCACTTGTTGTTGTCAGTCAGCGGTTTGCCATTACTTCATCGGATGACTTGTCGATTATTCGTCATCACGAGCTACGTTCGAGGGACTTATAGGCAATTTTCCAGCGCCTACACTAGTTTTCGGCGGCGTTGCGGCGCTGATACGAAGGAAGAAAATGGCACAAGAACAAAGAAAGGCAGTGGCAAGTTCACGACAGCGGAGGCCTCGGTGGCGAGAGGAAGATCAAGCGAACCGAGGCTCCGATTAAAGTCATGCTTTCGTGGTGATCGAAGTCAAGGTAAAGCATATCAAATACTCTTGTGAGTACGTAAAAATTGCGAAGCGACCAATATCAGCGAAACACTATCGATGAAGGTTACAAGGCGGCGACTTTCCGCGATGACAAAGAGAATCGAAGCTAATGTCTCAGTACAAGGATTACAAGTTGACAATCCTTGCGAAAGAGATCACAAGTTTTGATCTCTTCAATTCAAAATCTTGAGGCTCATCCGGCGTTTCAATCAAAGCAGGAACACATGGCCAGCGTTAATTAAGCAGCGGACACGGCTGCGGCCAGCGTCAAGCAGCGAACTGCGGCCAGCGTTGGAAGCTAAGCAGCGGAGCATGGCCAGCGTTTCATTTCAAAATCGCGAACCGTGGCCAGCGTTTCAACCCAAAGCGCGAACACGGCCCGTTAAGCTAAGCATAGCCACATCGGCTCAAAAGCGGCGAGCATGGCCAGCGTTGACTCAAAGCATGGCGCGAGGCTTACTCGAGCGAACCCGTTTTGACTCATTCAAATATGAGTTGAGCGGTTCCTCAACCGTTTGAGTAATTTAAGGGGTGGTTACACCACTAAACCCATTATGGAGCATTTTAAAGGGGGCGGTTACACCTTTAACCTATAAAGGGGGTTTCACAGCCAAATGGGGGTTGGAAGAGTTTGGCCGGAGAACTAACAAAGGGGAGAGAACCAGTTTCCTCTGCGGCTGTGATCGCGTGACGATCGGACCTTCATCCGTGGTCTGATCGGAGTGAAACTTGGAGGGCAGCCTCAGCACTCATCGTTCCTAATTCTGAACGGTGGAGATTGATTTCTACTGGTTGGATTTGGAGATATTGAGGTTTTACCGAAGCCAATTGTGCAAGAACAGCTTCTTCTGTGCAGCTGTGATCAGCGTGACGATCGGACCTTCATCCGTGGTCTGATCGGAGTGAACTGGAGGAAGCCTCAACACTCATCGTTCTTAATTCTGAACGGTGGAGATTGATTTCTACTGGTTAGATTTGGAGATATTGAGGTTTTACCGAAGATCTCCTTTGCTGGCATCAACTCTCTAGAGTTCAACTTCGATTGATTTTCAAACTTGCGGCAAGTTCTTCTCCGCCATTCTTGGCTAAAAGGATTACTAATCCTTTTTTAAAATCAACTCTATCAAAGAGTTCTTAACTTCGGTCGAGTTCTAAACTTGCTCTTGCGAGTTATTTTTCAACCTCGTCCAGCGAGTCAAGGCGATTCGGATCGTCAGCGGGATACAAGATTCAAGCTCCCACATGCCGTGAAGAACCGGATTAAATAAAGGGAAGGGTCTCCGTTGACCTTTCTCTCTTTTGTAATCGGGCAACGATCGAATTTGTAATTTCTTTTTATCTAAGTCGGTTAGAGATTGCATTAGAGATGTATTCATTATTCTTCAAATAGAATAGATCAATTTTTAAATTTCCTCATTGCAAAGATGGCGACTCGGCGGGGACTAGCTTCACGAGATGAAGAAGTGGTGGCAATCCGACGTCAAGCTCATTGGGCGGCGGTGAAACTCGAGTAGAGTTCGATCAAGCCAGGTTAGAGGCACTCTCTGGGATCCCTTAGCCCAAGGCTATCGCCAAGATCCACAAAGCCTCTAAGGAGACCAAAGTCGCCGGTTGCCATGGCTAACTTGATCGATAAATCGTGATGTCCTTTGCAAAAGCCTCAAATCGGGCAAAAGAGTCTTTGCTTCGCCGAAGAACACGGCCAGGCGGTCGACCAACCGCGAACCCGGCGTTTGTGAGCCGTAGCGATCTGACCGTTTCTTTTCTGAAACGCCAAGCCTCGGCGTTTATGTTGCTGAACCACGAGCCTCGCGAAACCGGGCTGAGCGCCAAGTAAGCGTTTCACGATCAAAGCAGCGGGTCACAACCCGCGTTCAATTACTCAACGAACCTCGGCGTTCGGTGAGGGGTTACCGCAGCGATCCTCGCGTCCCCACTATAAAGCGCGGGTCACAACCCGGTTCAGTGCTCAAGCGAACTTGGCGTTGAGAGGTTGCAGCGATCCTGCGTCCCCACTATAAAGCGGGTCACAACCCGTTCAATTTCAAGCAGCGAACCCGGCGTTGGTTGCAAGCAAACCTCCGCCCTTATCTGAGCGGGTCTTATCAGCGTCCAAGCATTCAGCGCGGACCTGGCGTTCACAATCTAAGCAGCGGGTGCGAACCGGCGTTCAAATGCTCAAGCGCGATCTTCGGCGTTCCAAGTGCCAAATCATCGGCATATCGTGGCGCTCACATGCGGCCAAGCGTCGGTGTTTGACCAATTGACAAATAGCATTTGGTCCGTGACGGCGACACTCTCATAGGAAGAGGAGACTTGGAGGTCGAATACCTTGGAGTCACTTCTAACATGATCGGAGTAGGCAGTCAATCTCTAGCTCAGATGAGCGAAGCAAATCAGTCCCGGCTTGAAAGAGACCTTGAATGACTCCGGCGGAGTTTACCGACATACGGGACTCGAGCGGTCATATCTCATCAACTACCAAAATTGGCTAAAGGAATTGAGTCGATGAAAAGAGCAGCCATCGAGAATCTCAATCCTCTAGTTCTTTAAGTGGAGCATGTGGTTGTCTACGACGGAGAATCTTGAAGATTTCAAGAAGAGGCTCGAAGAGCATCGAGGCTATGATGCAAGAAGCCTGCGATCACAACAAGAGTCCATCGATCAACTTGAGATATGATAAACCAACTTGTTGCGAGATAGGGCTCGGTACTCTAAGGATAAAAGTTGTAATCTTTTTGATTTTCATTGTAAGCCTTAAAATAAAAGCGATATTTCTCTTTGAATTTGTTTGGTGAAGTTTGTAAGCAAGTTCAAATCAATGACAATCATC
>WHSE01000193.1:0-41039 GCA_012295165.1 Asparagus setaceus
AAAGACTAAGCCGGCAGCGTGTGGCGTTGGCTTTATCCTTCTTAGGCGGGATAAAATGCCCGAATCGAACTCGGTGTCTTCTTCAATGGGAAAAGACTAAACCGACAGCGGCGTATAAAGCGTTGGCTTTATCCTTCTTAGGCTTAGGGATAAAATGCCCGAGTGAACTCACGGTGTCTTCTTCTCGGGAGAAAGACTAAACCGACAGCGTATAAGGCGTTGGCTTTATCCCTCTTAGGCTTGAGGATAAAATGCCCGAGTGAACTACGGTGTCTTCAATGGAGAAAGACTAAGCCAACAGCGTGTGGCGTTGGCTTTATCCCCTCTTAGGCTTGGGATAAAATGCCCCAGGAGAACCTTGGTGTCCTCTTTTGGCCAGGAGAATGGCTGAACGGTTAGGATTGATTGAGGTGGGAAAGGAAGAATGTGTTCTATTTCAGGATGAGGCTATGGCCGATTCCTTACCGTAGAATCGAAAAGACTTCGGGTGACCTTGATCGGACAACACAGTGCGAAAATCTGGCCTTTACTGCCGATTCGGCTACCTAAGATAAGTTCCGTGCTTACCTTGATCGGTGCCACTTGGAAAAGGGGTGGAACTAAGAGTGGGATCTCCACTCAGAAGCAGAAAGAGACTTCGGTGACCTTGAGGTCGGACAACTGGCGAAAATCGGCATACCTTGGTCGGTAGCTACCTAGGATGAAGATGGAACTAAGAGTGGGATCTCCACTCAGAGAAGCGAAAACTTCGGGCGACCTTGATCGGACAACACAGTGCGAAAATCCGTACATACCGGTCGGCTACCACCTAAGATGAAGATGGAACTAAGAGTGGGATCTCGCTCAGAAGCCGAAAGACTTCGGGTGACCTTGAGGCGGACAACACTGTGCGAAAATCCGGCGCATACCGGTCGGCTACCTAGGATGAAGATGGAACTAAGAGTGGGATCTCCACTCAGAGAGCGAAAGAGACTTCGAGGTGACCTTGATCGGACAACACAGTGCGAAAATCGGCGCATACCGGTCGGCGCTACCTAAGATGAAGATGGAACTAGAGTGGGATCTCCACTCAGAACGAAAAGACTTCGGGTGACCTTGATCGGACAACACAGATGCGAAAATCGGCATACCTTGATCGGCTACCTAAGATGAAGATGGAACTAAGAGTGGGATCTCCACTCCGAGAACGAAAAGACTCGGGTGACCTTGATTCGGACAACTGATGCGAAAATCCGGCGCATACCTTCGATCGGCTACCTAAGATGAAGATGGAAAGAACCCCTCCGTTTATCACGAAAGGGGTCTTAAGCTTGGAGAGGAAGAATTTTATATTCTATCTCGTAAAGGGATTTTGATTGGGGCCTCTTGTTCATAAAGCGGAATCAAGAGGAGATTTGGTAATGTACCGAAAATTTGTAGGCCCAGCGTCAGGAATTTGATCGGTGGGGGAAAATTATGATGGAGGACAAATCTAGGGTTATCCTCGCGAAAGTGGGTGAAACATCCACGAGGAACTTCCGTCGAAGCGGGTTATCGAAGATACTATGGATAGTATTTCTTGAGGAACTTCCCATTTATCGGCATTAATTAGGTGCCATTTTGGGTAATTGGCGATATGCACCATTGGAGTAGTTTCTATTACAAGCGGGCCCTCCCATTTAGGTTGAATTTACCTTTCTTTTTGGAAGTGAGGATTATCGATTAATCGGCGGAGGACCAAATCTCCTTCTCTAAAGGTTCTCTGTCGAACTTTCTTATTGAAAGCCCGACATCTAGCTGGTAGAACTCAATGCATTGTTGAGCCTCGAGCTTCTCATCTAACATCTCAAGCTCTTGAGGCGTTTCGATGTTGTTCTTGATCGTCATCTCTGTTGAAGAGCGTCTTGGTGGCCGGATCTGAATTTCCAATGGGAAGCGCTTCACACCCGTGAACCGAGTGCAGGGTTGCTCCGTTAGGCGTCGTGCGTTGTCGCGTCGCCCGGAGTGCTTCTCGAGTTTATCATCCGGTCTAAGCTTTTTTCACAAGCTTTTGATTTTGATATCGTCTTGTTGAATGCCTCGGCTAATCCATTTCTTTGGATTATAGGTACGTGAGCGAGGCGTCTTGTATCTTGAATTTCATAAAACGATGAAGGAATTGCGATGAGCTGGGGACCGTTGTCATGCGATCCGTCTTGGGACACCATGTCGATAGATGACATGGTGTTTGATAAATGGCAGCGATACTCGCCTTTACTTCCTTTAGCGGGATTGCTTCCGCCCACTTGGAGAAGTAGTCGGTGATTGCTAGAATAAACCGATGCGCCTTTGGTAAGGAGGAAAAATGGGACCTCGATTCCCCATGTCTCGAATGGCGGGATGTGGCGAAGGATCAGCTTTCGGGAGGTGATGCATATAATTGTGGGTGTGGCATTTCGGCGTTTTCATTGCGTCATTAACCATTGTTGGCCAAAGTAGCCCATTCTCGATTGATCGTAGAGCTTGGGACCCGGTGGTGTGCACCACATTCACCTTCGTGTGCTTCGAAGGACCTCTTACGCCTCTTTGTTTGAGAGGCATGGCAAAGACCCGTACCCGGCGATATAGCATCACGGTTTTGTGTCATAAAGAATCTTGGAGCTCTTAGCGGATTGACTCTCTCTCCCTCCGTCTTCGGTAGAATGCCATGTAAGACATAAGTCGATGAAAGCGCCAATCTCGGGGCTCCAACTTGGTTTAGTGCATGTACTTCTTTGGTAGCTACCCCTTATCTCCTTGTGCCTCATCATACCTTGGTACAAAAGGCGATGAGTCGGTACGTAACTAATTGCTTTCGGTCTTGGAGGGTTGTGCTAACGACCAGATAGCCGCCGATGCGTCTGCATGGCGCGTTACGAAGCGGGATATATCGATGAAGAATTCTTGAGCGAGTACGCCATTTCCGCGGCTACGATGATAGGGGACGGATCGGGGTTCGACCGTAGTCACCACGAACTGCAACTATCAATTGCGGTCGCCATCATGCCCGAGATATTGACCCCCGACTCCTTGGCGAAACTAAGATAGAGTAGCGTTGTGATTCATTCGTTATTGGAGCGAGGGTTGATGAGTGAATAAGCGAGGCATGACATGATTCCCAGGAAACTAAGACAACCCAGACTCGTGGAAATCTTAGAACATCCAGGGGCACTTGCACATTGGTAGCTCGAGAGGCTCCGTCAAAATACAATGCCATATTTGTTGGTGCGATGTAGTGTTGACTTCTTGAACTTCATCAGGAAGATCATCATATAGCTCAAGCGCATCCGTTTGGCCGGCGACAAGAGATCTAAATGCTTGTCCTTTGGTGACCACATTTGTTTGAAGTGCAAGTCATATTGGGACAAAGTAAGGCCCATTCGGGCGTCAACTCATTGGTAGGCTGGGTCATAAATACCGGACGGTTACATTAGAGATAACATAAATGCGATCGTCGGAGCTAAATAGTGCACATTTTACGGATCGCGAACACTAATGCAAGGCACGCTTCCGACCATTGGATATCGAGACTTCGGCCGCGACTAATGTTACTCGGGTAATACAGCGCATTGCGTGACCGTCGTGCGTCTTGCTTGATAAAAGCGCTTAGCGAGTGATCCGTTGCCTTGGCGTAGATCAAAATGGTTTTCCCGGCAGCGATTACAAGAGCGGGGGTTTTAGCGAATACGACTTGATCTCTTGAATGCCTTACGGCGTCGTCCCAATATATGACCGCCCTTCTTGTTCAACGGAGAGCGGGCACTTCCGGATAGGTTCGATATGAACCGTCGGATGTCATAATCGTCCTTGTAACCCGAGTTCTCAGTTTCGGAGGTTGCAATTCTTGAATCACCTTCACTTTGTCGGGATCGGCGTGGATTCCTTTGTTGGTGGCTGACGAAGCCAAGGAACTGCCCTTTGGACATCCCAAGGAAGGACTTGGCGGGGATTCATCTTTAGGCGATGAGTTCATGAGTTGAATACCGTTCTAAGATTTTTGATGTGATCTCCTTTGTCACGGCTTTTCCGCGACCAAATCGTCGGCGTAGCATTCGACCGTTTTCGAAGATGATCAAAAAATCTCCGTCATTGCTCGGTATGTTGCGCGGCATTTTTGAGGCGAGCGGCATGACCGTGTAGCAATATATGCCGATGGGCGTTACGAGCTTATGTGTGTTTGGCGTCATCGGGGTACATCTTGATTTGATTATACCCAGAAAAGCCATCCATAAAGGACATTCTTTCAAATCCACCGTGTTGTCAACTATGACATCGGTGATGATTGGAAGAAATCATCCTTTGGGCAGCGGCGTTTAGGTCTCGTAGTCGACAGTCCTAATCGAACCATTCTTCTTCATGGCCGGGACTATATTAGCCCAATCCGGATGTTGAATTTCCTCGGCGAATCCGATTCTATGAGTTTCTTCGCCGTCAACAATTGCCTCCATATTTGTGGGCGAACCGTCTTCTTTGTTGCTTGGCCAGGTTTGACATCGCCTTGATGTTGGCGATGTGTTGCACATTAGGGTCGAGTCTGGCATGTCCTCGTAACTCAGTGAATACATCGATATACTCCCGATTAGGGCAATCAACTCTTCCTTTTCTTCCAAGGGAGAGTATTGCGATGTTTATGAGTTTAGGATGCTCTTCATCACCCATATTAACTGGACTACCTCATCCTTAGTGGGGGTTCTCTTTGTTGAACCTATCCCAAAGCTGCTCTCGAGTTGATGGATCCATGGGTCTTCCCATGTTGGCATATCTTCATCACCCTCAATAGTAGCGGTCGATCGTAGCCATATTGACATCAGGCCGAAAGCTTCTCCGTGGTGTCCGAATCCCAGTGAAGAGTCGGGGCGATGTCAGTCTCCCTCACCGGGTGGATTATTATCAATCGACCACGAGCATTCATCTTCGAGGATTAGGTATCCCAATCCCCTTCTAAATGCATAGTAATTATCCGGCTTTCCTCTTGGGACATATGCGCTTTAGGAGGGTTCGAGCCTCGTCCAGAAACATAGACCTTCCCTCGTGTCAAGTCATACCCCCATCTTTTCATGATACCCGGTGTTTCGGACTATATCGAATGTGTGGAGGATAGGCCCATTGTCATCTTCACCTTCTTCAAAGAAATGATTCGTTGGGCGCATCTCCTTTTCAGTAAACCAAGTCTCTTTCACTACTTGATCTTCGTGGGATGACAAGTGTTGTCCCAAAGAATCGGGCTGCTTTTGTGTGATAAGATGATCGAGTTGGCGAGGTGCAACTCGGATCATTGTATAATCCGTTATCACATCATTCAAAGATAAAGGATACTCTAAATCGTCATTTATTGATTCATCGGCAATTTGCCAATTACAATGTTCATCGGCGATTCTTCATCGTCAAGATTGATTACAAGGGGTACAATGTCATTTAAAACAAAACCTCCACTATAACCAAGCCGGTTTCGTATCGGCTTCTTCACCTGTCGGTACCTTGGGCGATGATTGATTTGGACTCATTACGTAGGAGAGAATCGGTGAAATAATTCTCCATCCCTTAAGCGGTTGTTTGTCGCGACCACCGTCTTGACCTCATTATTACGTGTCTACATATTTGAGACGATGAAGAAGATGGGACTATAACATTAGTGGATCCAAGGTCGACCAACGATAAGTTATAGGAAGTCTACGCATCAATCACATAGCGGTGACTTGGACTTTAAGTCTCCCATTTGGCACTTTATCCGGGATTTTACCAAGTGGTAGAGACCGGTGTTAAGCAGTAGATTCTTGTGCTGTTGGCCTGACTCTTGTGAGGATTCCAAGTGATACATGGTAGAGGGCATGATGCTCCTGTGAACCGGATCGACTTGGATCCGGTTAACTTCACTAGAGCCAATATACGGTGAAGTATAGCGGCTATCGTGCTTGGAATTCCTCGTCACGCATATCCTCCTTTGTAAAGGTGATGCGGGGAAGTGCTTAGTCGCAAGGTTGCATTGTTGGTGACTCTTACGGACTCGGCCTAATCACAGGTCGGGAAGACTTACGAATCGTGAGGGCTTCTTGAAGAGCTTCTCGTCTCTTTTGATAAGCCTGGCACTCATAGAAGTGATCCTTGCGGGGATATTGGCTAATTGGGCCATGACATGGCCCGGTATGGAGAGTTCGAAGTTCGGTTTATCTCTTCCAATCGGTGAATCGAGGCTGCCGGAGTTGAACTTCATCGCGGCTGCTGCTGTAGCTTCTTTGGCGACTACCTGCATTGCGCTTTCTGCGTGCGGTGGGGATTTGTTGGTACCCCGACTCGAGGCGTCTTGGCATTAGGGTCGGGGACTTGGGATACTTGTATTTGTACTCGTGTCCACTCACGGTGGCGTGGGCTTCGAGTTCCCCGCCGGACGGTGGAATGTTACCACTGTTCATCGTCTCCCTCGAGTGCGGAGTAGCATGACATGCCTTTCCCTTACGCCCGGCTTTTCTTGAAGAGGCTACCCATTGCTCATCTTCCGGTAAGTGGGTGGACCCAGACTTAGCCATTCGAGTACGTATACGATACAAGTCCTTTACGGCGTTGCTTGTGTGGGTCATCATTCACCGTCTTCTTTGCAACTTTGACCAGCGGTTCGAGGTTCAAACCATGTCAATGGCGACCCGAAACTTATGGATCGCATTGGCTCCGACCTTCTTCTCTTTGGGCGGCTTCATAGTAATGACCCTACATCAATTAAAGCACGGATTTTATCCTTAAATGAAGCGATTTAGTGGGGTGATGAAGCGCCTATGGTATGCCTGATATCTTGGGTCATTCGTGTTCATCGCCTCCTCTTGAATCGGGAGGGAGCTTGATCTTGTTATTTTCCACAAGATATTTGAAGAGACGGGAATCTCGTTCCAAAGGAATAGGACTTGGAATCTGGCTCTAAGGCCTTGTTTTTGGCCAGTTGCCGTTAGTATTACTGTTGCGGCGCCCATTATTCTTCTTCTTCTTCTTTGGCGGGGTTGAGTTGGAGCGTTTGGTTATAACCGCCGTCTTGGCTTGCTCTTTCCCTTTGCGGCGTGGGACAAAGTTACGCTTGAGCCCGTTGTCGGTGACCCTCTCGCCTTTTCCTTTTGAGGAATCTCGGCTTGCTCTCCACGAACCTTCAAGTCCTTCCGCGTTATCGATGGTCTTTGTACCCATTGCTTCAAGCACATCTATTGATAAGTTCTGTGGCGGGTTTGGAGGATGAACTCCTGTTATTGGATCCGTGGTTCATTGCCTTGTTAGAATCGTTTAACAAAGATGTCCACGGTTTCTCCGTCTTTACGCTTCTCGTCGAGCAGCGTCCGATCGATACCTCGTATCGTCATCAAAAAATTGGTAAGGAAGCTAGACTCCATATGGTCGGTATGTGAATGCTCCGGCAGGCGGTACCGTTCGGCGCACCGAAGGGTGCCAGCGAATAAGAACCATCGAGGGGTTCGTTGCGAAATAACTTCAAGGTGTGACTTGAAATAAATCAAGTCTTTGCGTCGGGAACCCTTCCAATCAAATGGTGTGAAGTTTATTAAGTTAAACCCGACGGTAAGGAGATTGCTTCCTCCCTCGGGTATGGGCAAGGAATACTGTCTTCTTTACTTCTTGGCGGAAATCAATGAATTGATTTTGCTCTCCAAGTCTTTGATCTTCGCTCTCATGGCAACAGCGTCGCGTGGTTGGGGGTTATCATCTTACGGTGCTTCCTCGATCAGAATCGCTATCATCTTCATCGATGTTGGCCTTGGCGACTTGATTCCTATGATGTTTTGTGGGGCTTGGATGCATTGGTGGTGCATTTCTCTCATCGTCTGCATGGCCAACTCCATTTCTAACTTGAAGTTTTCCGTTGTTTATTCAGCGCTTAGCATTTTGGCCACTTGATGCTGATCATAAGTGTTTCTTGGGGGCTCCCCTGGCTAGATACGGTATGATCGGATCGCGATTCGGAGCCAATATCGGCGCATCATCCTCATGGTAACCCTTGAAGCTTATCGTATCGGGCCGTCCGGATAGTCCGGACCATAGCGAGTTAGCGTTGCGATATGCCGCGAGAATGATTCTTGTCTATATTATTAGTGACCTCGGCAACTCACCCTCGGAGATCATCCTTTTCTTGAATCGCCTTGTCCTAGACTCGGCATCTCAGTGGTGAGTCTCGAAGGCCGACACCCTTCGGAGCTTCTTGATGGCAATTGCACTCAGAGCATCGTCTTAATGAGCTTGGAGCACAAGCATGAGCTGCGTCAATTTGGGGAATCCGCCGAGATTTTCGTACCTCTTGCCGGTATACGGCTGTCGGTGGTGTTGCGGAGCAACCTGCCGTATGTTGGCGTGATCTTTGGGTATCGCGTCCTCATCGTCGGATAACGTCTCCTTAGAGGCGGGTCAATCCATCGAAACTTCAGTGACTACTTTAGACTTTTGCCCGATGTGGTAGCGAAGTCTGGCGGACTCGGACCGATTTTCAATCCGATAGAGAGCCGGGGAATCTTCTTGTCCTTGTTGGAGCAGGTGCGACCTCGCATGAGGTGACCCGTGATTCTCTTCGAGGGCAGAGCGATCCTTGATAGTCGGCTTGGTGGTGGTGGCGCATCGTCGGCGTTCATCTCGGGCACCATCACGGACCGGTATGCGAAGGTTTTTCTCGCTACTGCGGCAGCGAGGTTGAACTTCAGCGAATCCACGGGCTCTATCGGAGGCCAGCGGGTTCTCCGCTGCGGCGGAGACTTCCTTGGGCGGGCGGATGCAGAGGAGGGTGAGGATAGGCTCTCGAACTTCTCGAGTCGAACTGAACTTCGACCTCTTCTTCCGCCGGGATAGGGATCAGCGGTTGCGGCAACGACCTCCGTCGAGGCCGGTGGCTCCCAATGATTATTGACATTCAGCGGTGGTAAAAGTCGGGATGATTGTCATTGATTTGAACTTGCTTACAAACTTGATTCGCTGAAACAAATTCAAAGAAATATCGCCTTTTATTTTAAGGCTTACAATGAAAATCAAAAAGATTACAACTTTTATCCTTTTGAACAAACACGAGGATCCTGTTATATCGGATCACAAGCTTGCGTGGAGTTCTTTGCACTGCGGGGACTTATTGTGTCAGTGGACCCGCAGCGCAATCCGATCCGGTAGGGCAGGGTTCGGAACTTCAGGATGTAAAGGGGCTCGTTTCACGAAGAAGCGGCGCTGAGGGATCCACTCACGAAGGAGGATGGCGGGCGGGTGAGATCTACTAGGAGAAATCCGCGGCGCTATCCACGAGATTAAGGCGAAGCTTAATCTAGAGGGTATCGTAGTTTGACCGAATTGGTTACCTTTTGATTGAAGATCGGCGTTGGCGAACTTGTGCTGCGCCGTTGCTTTCCGGAACGTCGCGATTACTCGTAGATCTGCATAGAACTCTTGAAGTCCAAGCCTTTGAAAGATCCCAAAATCAATGGAAGCCCGCTCCAAATCCCCAAAATCCGACCTCAAAGTCTCCAAAATCCATTATCGTCACCACCAAGCCCCCTTGAAGTGAGGAGAACCCCTATTTATAGCATGGGGGTAAAAGCCGGCTTTCAACTTGGTAGAAGCCACCTACAGTTGGCCGGAGTGGCTCCGACCATGTGGCTGAGCTACCTCGGCCACTTGGCAGGAGCACCTCGGCAAGTTGGTAGAGGTGGCTTTCGACAGTGGTAGACCACCTCGACACTTGGCGAGGTACCTCGACTTGGCCGGTACCTCGACAGTTGGCGAGTGGCTTCGACATTAATGGCAGCGCCCTTCGTTCTTCTTTTCGCCGTTTAAATCGTTTTCACGACTCTTGGCTTTCTCGGGACTTAGATTCGATGCATTTGATTAGGGACTAATTCTTGGTTCGTTCGGTTCAGCGGTCTCGAAATCCGATCGTCCATTCAAGTCGGTTTAAACCGTGCTTGTGGCGTTGTGGGTTCGCCGTCGAGTTGGCGTCTTAACGATCCGAGCGTGCATCATTCGATGGGTTGTCATTCGTGACTCCCGTCCGCGAGTTGGTTTGGAGATCTTGTAAGTATCACGCTACAAAGGATCGCCGGGCGGGTGAGATCTACTAGGAGAAATCACAACGTTACATGCCGACCGAGTTAAACACCTCGCGATTTGTAGATCGGCGTCGACTGAATTCGTGCTGCGGTGGTCGGGCTGATCGCGTCGGCGGCTCGTAGATCTCGCAATAATTCTTGAAGATCCGAAGTCCGACTCTGAAAAATCCCCGAAATCCCACCTCTATCCTTAAAATCCCCTTTCTCCAAAGACCCCCTATTTATAAGATTCGGTTTGTGTCTTACCACAGGTGGCTCGGCAACTTGCCGAGCACCTCGTAGGTTGGCGAGTAACTTCGGTCGATGTGAGGTTCGCCGTTTTCGCCCGTTCGTCGTTTTCGTCGACTTTCGGTCTTAGGGCTTAGCTTTCCTCGGTGATGTCGCCCGTTGTGTTCGAGTCCGTATCCGATCAACTTTGAGCTCAAGCGGCTCGTTTGCATTGACGGACTAAATGCGGTTGATTCGTCTCGTCGGCATTTGAGTTTAGTCAACTTCGCGCCGTCGAACCGTTGTCGGGTTTTCCACGACCGTCGTTTAGCTTGGCTCGTGCGCTTTGCCGACTCACTTCATGCGTTAATCGGCTTCGCTTTATCGCGTTTGTCGACTCGCTTTATCGTTTTCGCGGCGTAATCACGTCGTCGGGAGTTCGTGGTCCGCGGTGACCGGACGGATCGTCGGTTGTCAACCCACCGTTTACGAGTCTTGTTGGTGCGATAAGCAATTTTACGCCTAGGTGAACGTATCGACACAAAAAGAGTAGCATAATTGTGTGTTCATTCACTTGAAATTATACAGGACCTCAATCGAGCCCTACAAACAACGACCATGTGAGAAACGCGTGCATCGCGCGTGCCCTAGTCCTATCCTCTATATATAAAAGGCCTGAGGTATTACTTGTTCATATTTTTCATTCATTTTAAATGCGATCACTGTTCGCATTTCTTTGTTCATCACTTTTCACAAAACACCTTTTAACTTAACACATTTATGGAAAACACATTTAACTTTTTAAAATTACAACCAACATCAAATTCAAGGAGATTTCATATCTAAAATAAATTCAAGGAGATATAAACAACCCCAAAAAAATTATAATTTATAAAAACATCCCCTAAAAGTTTTAACTTTGCAAAAAACACCCCAAAACTTTTAAAATTTAACAAAAACAAGCTAAAAATTTAATACTTACAGAAAAAGCTTGAAAATTTAAAACATACACTAAAATCTATAAATTGCAACCAGCCCCTAAAATTTTAGATTCGCAAAAAAACACCAAAACTTTCAAATTTGCAACAAACACCCTCAAAATTTTAAAATTTACCCCAACACCACGAAAAACTAAGTTTAAAAATAAACTTAAGATTTGGATCTGAAACATTACAATGAAATTTCGGAAGATACAAACAACCCCAAAGATTTAGAATTCTGAGAAAACACCCAAAACTATAAATACTTGTAAAAACACCATAAAATTATAAATTTACAAAAAATAAGAGTTTTAAGCAGAAACCAATAAACTGAAAATCAACATCCCTAAAAGTTTTAACTTTGAAAAAAACAATACAAAACTTTTCAAAATTAGCAAAACTAAGCTCAAAATTTTAAAACTTAGAAAAAGCTTGAAAATTTTAGGACTTACTTGAAAATCTATAAAGTACAAGCATCCCCTAAAATTTTAGATTCTAAAAACACCCAAAGTTTTAAATTTGCAACAAACACCCTCAAAATTCAAAATTTATAGAAATATATGTGAATATTTACATATAGCCCCTAAAATCAATAGTTACCAATTGTATTGTACTTAACATTAACTTTACTTGGACGACTTTGCTGAGTTTCCACTCACATATGGAAGCAAACACATGCAGCATGCGTCTTCACTTACTATATATATATCTCTAAATCTCTATCTCATCTCCTTTGCGAGTTTTCACAAAACACCTTTAAATTAACACATTTATAAAAACACCTTTAACTTATTAAAATTACAACCAACATCAAATTCAAGGAGATTTCATATCTAAAATAAATTCAAGGAGATATAAACAACCCCAAAAATTTATAATTTACAAAAACATCCCCTAAAAGGTTTAGCGTTGCAAAAACACCCCAAAACTTTTAAAATTTAAGAAAAATAAGCTCAAAAATTTAATACTTACAAAAAAAGCTAAAAATTTCAAACCTACTTGAAAATCTATAAATTGCAAGCAGCCCCTAAAATTTTAGATTAAAGAAAAACACCAAAACTTTCAAATTTGCAACAAACATCCTCAAAAATTCAAAATTTACCCCAACACCCTAAAACTAAGTTTAAAACATAAATGAAGATTTCAAATCTAAACATTACAATGAAATTCAAGAAGATACAAACAACCCCAACAGTTTAGAATATCTGAGAAAACACCCTAAAACTATAAATACTTGCAAAACCACCATAAAATTATAAATTTATAAAAAAATAAGAGTTTCAAAGAAACCAATAAACTGAAAACCAACATCCATTGAAAAGTTTTAACTTTGAAAAAACTCTGAAAACTTTTCAAATTTAGCAAAACAAGCTCAAAATTTAAAACTCCAGAATGCTTGAAAATTTCAAACCTACACTAAAATCTATAAATTACAAGTATCAAATCTACACTGAAAATTTATAAATTACAAGCGACCCTAAAATTTTATATTGAACAAAAACACCAAAACTTTTAAATTTGCAACAAACACCCTCAAAACTTAAAATTTATCCCAACACCCTCAAAACTAAGTTTAAAAAGTAAACTAAAGATTTCATTCGAAACATTACAATGAAATTCAAGAAGATGCAAACAACCCCAAAGATTTAGAATTTACAATAAAAATACTAAAACTATAAATACTTGTAAAAACATAAAATTATAAATTTATAAAAAAATAGAGTTTCAAGCGGAAACCAATAAAAGTTTTAACTTGAAAAACACACCACAAAACTTTTAAATTTAGCAAAACAAGCTCAAAATTTAAAACTTATAGAAAAATCATTAAAATTTCAAACCGACAATGAAAATATATAAATTGCAAGAGTCCCCTAAAATTTAAAGCTTCAAAATTTCAAACTTACGATAATCTATAAATTCCAAGTAACCCCTAAAATTTTAAATTTTACAAAAACACAAAACTTTTAAATTTGTAATAAACACCCTCAAAATTCAAAAGTACATTCAAAATCTTAGAATTACAAATAGCCCACTAAAATCGATGAAACTTTCAAATTTGTAATAAACACCCTCAAAATTTAAAATTAATAAGAAAATGTCAATATTTACAAATAGTCCCTAAAGATCAATACTTACCGCTCACTGCTTTTTTGCGTAACTTTACTTGGACAACTTTGCCCCGAGTCTCTATATATCGGTTATAAGAAAGCCTTTACCTTTTAAAATTACAACCAACACCCTCACCAAAACATTTAGATTTTATAAAAACATCCCAAAATAAGCTCAATAATTTTATACTTCTGGAAAAAGCTTGAAAATTTCAAACCTACACGAAAATCTATAAATTACAAGCAGCCCCTAAAAATTTAGATTACGTAAAAACACACGAAACTTTTAAATTTGCAACAAACACCCTCAAAATTTTAAAATTTACTCCAACACCCTCAAAAGTAAGTTTAAAAATAAATTGAAGATTTCATATCGAAACATTACAATGAAATTCAAGGAGAAACAAACAACCCCAAAGATTTAGAATTTATAGAAAACACCCTAAAACTATAAATACTTTAAAAACCATAAAATTATAAATTTCAAAAAATTAGAGTTTCAAGAAACCAATAAAAGTTTTAATTTTGAAAAGCACACCACAAACGCTCAAAATTTAAAACTTATAGAAAAAGCTTGAAAATTTCAAACCTAAAATAAAATCTATAAATTGCAAGAGGCCCCTAAAATTTAAAGCTTGAAAATTTTAAACCTACACCAATAATCAGTAAATTCAAAGACCCCTAAAATTTTAGATTTTGTAAAAAACACCAAAACTTACAAATTTGTAATAAACACCCTCAAAATTTTAAAAGTTATAAAAATATGTGAATATTTCAAATCTACAAATAGTAGATTCAAAATCTTAGAATTACAAATAGCCCTCTAAAAATCAGTAGTTATAATAAAAAGCACGTGCGTTGCACGTGCGTATGTACTAGTATATTAAAAAGCCTGAGAGGCTTTCGCTGTTCCCTTCAATTTTTTCGTCTGAGCAGCGTGCTTCAGCAGTGCATGGTGGGCCCCACATCCCCATGTGCTTTCCCTGTCTCCGCCCTCTCCTGTCCTCTCAACCGTTTGTCCTCCCCTCTCTAAACTCACAAACCAAAACCGCAGTGTGCTTCAGCAGTGCATGGTGGGCCCCATCCCCATACTCACATTAAGCGGTAGCTCAATGCAGCAAAACCTCGTGAGCCCTACATTGACGAAATTTTGTCATTTCAGCAGGTGCCTGGTGGGCCCCACAAAATTTGTTAGCACGAGCACTTGAAGCTTTTTCCTGGGAGCTTCTTGCTGTGTTTTGCCGCGGAGCTCCCTTTTTCCGGACTCGACTACTTTGTGCGTAATTTTCACTGGACGAATTTGCCCTTGGCCCTTCAATCAAATTCAGAATTCTCCTAAAACACGTGTCACGCCGAAGGAGGCACGTGTCGCCCCACTGTAGAAAACTCATCAGTTACCCTCCGTTTCTCCGTCCTCCACCACTATTTCCTCCTTCACCTCCGCTGTTTTCTTCATCCGTAAGTCAACAAATTTTACTGTTCGTTCGTCGATTTTAACTTTTCTTCTACTGTCATGTCTCCTTCTTTCTTTTCTCCTTTTTCTTTTCTTTGTTTTTCTTCGATTTGTGATTAATCCTCTAATTTTCCTTTTAGGTTTGGTGGATCCTCCGTTTCTCCATCCTCCGTCGCTATTTCCTCCTTCAACTCCACTGTCCTTCTTCATCCCTCAGCTATTTTCTTATAGGTAGGTAAGTCAACAAATTTTACTGTTCATTCATCGATTTTAATTTTCTTCTACTGTCATGTCTTTTTCTTTCTTTTTCCTTTTATTTTCTTTTTTTCCCTTCTGTTTGTGATTAATCCTCTAATTTTCCTTTTAGATTTGGTGGATTACATAACTTCCACGGTTAATGGAAATTATTTTCTGCAACTTAAATTAGGATTTAGTTGGTTTCGCAATTTTATATAGGAAATTTTTCTACGGTTAATGGAATTTAAAAGTCACCTGGCCATAGGCACGAGCCTTCCCTTGCCAGGTGATTTTTAAATTTCATTTGGTTTTCTTAGTAAAATTTTGATCATTTTACACTTAAGTTTTGTTTGGTATACACATATGTAGGTATTACTTTGAGGAAAGATATGATCTTGTTCAGTTTGTTAAGCTCGTGAAGGAGGCTGGGCTCTATGTTCATCTTAGATTAGGCCCTTACATTTGCGCTGAATGGAATTTTGGGTATTTTCTGAATAAATTATGTTTAAATTCCAATGTTTTTTGTGAGGAATTGGGATTAACTTACATGGTTTTGCTGCGTTTAGGGATTTCTTGTTTGGTTGAAGTATGTACCTGGTATCAGTTTCAGAACTGATAGTGAGCCTTTCAAGGTTGGAATTGACCAGACACTTTATTTAATTTAATTTAAAATTTTTTTTTGAAAATTGATTTTGATTATGGGTACTAGGCTGAAATGGAGAAATTCATAAAGAAGATAGTTTCCATGATGAAGACAGAAGGGTTATATGCTTAACAAGGTGGTCCCATTATCCTTTCTCAGGTATCCTCAATCTTTCTCCATTTAGGCTTTTATTGTGTCACACACTTTTTGTACAGAAAACCCCATGATTTAGGAATTTATTAATTAGAGAAAATAGATAGAATATACATCAGGAAGAAGAGGAAAAAGTATAGACTGTATAGTAGGAGGTGATAAGAGGAAGGATTAGAAAACTTATGTATTGCTTTTTGTGGCTAAACTTTATGATTGCTTGTTATGACTAAAATTTATCAGATTGAGAATGAGTATGGACCTGTGGAGCACTATGGCTGCCCCGGTGACAAGGTGTATGCTCACGACTTTATAAACTCAAAGTTGCTAATTGTTGTTGAATTATAAGGGGTTTTCTCGATTCGTAAATCTTACTGACAACAATGGGTTGACTCCATTGCATCTTGCAGCGAGGCAAAGGAAACCTGAATGTGTTCATTCTTTATTAGATGAAGGAGCTCTTACTTGTGCTCCTACTGGTGGATATGGGTGTTTGGATTGTGTAAGGGAATTCTCCGTTGGGAAAGCTGATCGGCTTCAAAGAGATTTAGCTGAGTAAGCATCAAACAATTCATTCTTTTCTCGCTATTTTCATTGTGTTATTATTTTTTTGGTCTACAGTTATCTCCATTGATGTGCTAGAGCTATTTTGATTCTCAGATGTCTTATTTTCAGACATTACATTGTTTTGCCAATTTATGAATAATATTGAATATCTAATTTCGGTTTTCTACAGTTGTATGCTATAACTAATTTAAGCTCTATGATCATTTGAACTATCTCAATCTTCTTCATTTCTATTCATATATTTGTCTAGAGAGCCTAATTTATAAAATGCTTTATAATATTGACTCATGGTAATCCAAGGTCATTGATACGTTCTTTCCGCTATGCAGGAGGATAATATATCCTTTTCAACAGCAGAAAAGAACATATTCTGAGTTCAATCTCATGGAGGATAAACTATTTTGATGTTTAGTACAGCTTTTGTTTGTATTTTTACCTCTTTCTTTCTATTTTTAATTTCTTATTTGGTGAAACAACTCCATAAAGCAAGCGTGCCTACTTACTAGTATTCATACAAGAAACTATGCACACGAATCTTATTAAACTCTATACATGGTCTAGTCACTCTTATCTCGATAACATTTTGCAATATTTTATTGATGAAAGAGACCGTAGACTATGACCAGGAAGATTTAGGAAGATCTAGCACGTGACTGTGAAGACACCTACAAAATTTTAGCTTTTAAAGGGTTATTTGCATAGGTACCCCTTAAATTATGAGTATTTGCAAAAAAGCTCCCAAATCTCAGTATTTGCGAAATTACTCCTCACATCATTAACTTTGTAAAAAAAAAGTCCTTTAAAATCAATAAATCAACAACTTAGTGCTAAACATTTAAGTATTTTGTTAATAATTTTTACATTGTGATTATAAAATAGTTTATCAAATTTGATAATTATTTGTTTTGGGGCAACTTTTCAAAATTGATGATTTTGAAGGCGATTAAATATTGAAATTTAAAGGTAATTTTGCAAATACCCATAATTAAGGGGTATATGCAAATAACCCTTTTAACTGTAGCCCTGGGGAGAAAGAGAGCCCTTTTGGTAATTAGGATAATATTTAAGATGGATTGGAAATAACAAATGTATGTAACAAAGTTTATAATTTATTGAAAACAACAAATGTGTTAATAATATGTGTAGATTACTTAAAATTTGTTATGTATGTAGTTTAATTGCAAAACACCAAATTAAATGTGTGTGTTAAATTTGAAAGAAGTTGGAATATGGTGTCGAACATGTTGTGGTGGGTAGGGGTGGAGCAGGACGGTTCGTCCATGACCCACCCGTGGCCAATGATGGGCAGAGCGGCCCATGACTGTGTGAGACAAGTGTCGTGTTGTATTGCTTGTTCAGCGGTTTAGACCTCGGCTCGGCCAGCTCGCGGAGACAAGATTAAGCGGAGGTCATGCATGACGTCTTGCGGCCGCTCGACCAATATTTTATTTTTTATTTTTGAAAATTTTGTAAATGGTTTTAGTTTTTAAATAGTTTTAAGCATTGTTTAACACTTAAAAATTATATGTAATTAACTAACAATGCAACCACTATAGAAATAAAAATAATTTTATTAAGTAAAACTATATATTTGTGTAGAATGTGAGAGAGAAACATTGCAAACACAGAGATTTTCGTGGTTTGGGCAAGTCAGTACTCAGTGACAACTAATTGTTCCACTATTTTAAAAATATAGAAATAAATTACAACAAACTTTAAGCAAATAAAAATAGAAAAGAAAATACGTCAACTTGTAATAGAGTTTAATCTTACGTATTCTCTTAGTCTTCCTCCTCAAAGCCATGCGTCACCGCTAATATGTTGTGGGTTTTCTACAAAGTTATTGGGGGTTTAGTGTGAATTTGAAGTACATGGGGGTTTAAATGCAACTAAAAGTTCATGGGAGTATTGTGTAATTTACACTAAGTGATAATATTTTTAGGGTAGAAAGCGGAACGAGGTCAAGCAGCTCATTTGGTTCGGCAGGCGAGTTGGACCCGTCCGCTTATTACAAAGGCCAACCCGCCCTCCTTGGCCCTCTATTGTAGCGGGCGAGTTGGACTGATCACGGGTGTCGAGTCGAGCCCAAAAGCGGCGGCCGAGAACTCCTGGTGACGACGGTCCACCAGTTGTGGGTGACTTTTGAAGGCTGATGGTATGAAGCCTAAGAAAAGGTCTTTGACTTGCACATGAAGAACGAGTTATATCTCGGTCCTCAAGTCAAAACCGGACATTTAATATATGGAAACCGCATATTTTTTGTGAAGGCGGGGTCAAAGAAACCTATAAATATTATAATCTGATTGTTGGCGTGATACAAGCCTAGAGGAGGGATGAATAGGATTGCTACAATTTTTCGACAAGACTCAAAATATCTGTGAAAATAAAATCTGAAAAACTAAAAGTAAAACCACCAGAGGAACACGAGATTTTTATAGAGGTTTGGATCAAAATCCTCGTCCACTCTTCCTTCTCACGAAGTGTCTTCTTCACTATGACATGAGTTTTCCCAAATCACAACCCGATTTGGTAGGCTTTACAAACATGACCTAGAATATACACGACACTAGTCAACTAACCTAACTCTAGAATATACCTAAAACCGGTCCAACTTAACTCCTCACAATGATCGAAGAAACCTAGCACTAGCTAGCCACCCTCAATTCACGGCGATGCAGCCACCCTCAATTACCCGGTTTGAGTGCATGCATTAAACTCACAAGTTTGAAGTACAAAACCAACCCAAAATAATTAAAGCCCAATTAAAAGATCTTACATTTTTAAATAAATCGCTCTCCAAAGCGTTGATGTTGAAGATCCATGAAGAAGCGATGTTATAGTTGAGCATAATGGGCACTTCTCCTCATTGAAACAATTCTTGATGTTGAGCACGAAGAGAAAAAGTTGAGCGAGCTTTGGTGGTTAAATTCTCAAATCAAATTCTTTCACTAAACCCTAGAATAGATCTCTCCTTTTTCTTCGTTCTCTTGTTGTTTATTATGATCTCTATCTCCTCTTAAATAGGCCTTGATAGGATAGGAAATTAAGAGATACCCAAATCGAGTACAAATTGGAGATCAAGCGGGTTGTGACGACGGATTAAATCGAAAATCGTAATACAAATCAGCGACCACGGATGGTTGATATGATCATCGATAGTTGGTAGTCCATCGATCGTGCAAATTCTAGTTTCGGATTTGATTGTTGGTAGCTATATGGTCGATTGCCATGATCATGATGGTTGACTATAGACTATCGATGGTTTGATTTCTTATTTCGATTCTATGATTATTTTATGTAGTCCATTGATGACTAGACTTGACCATCGATGGTGCCTTGACCATCGATGGTTCAAAGGTGAAATCAACGTTGTGTTGATTTTTGCATCGTTTTAAAGCGTAATTACGTTATACTGTTTATACCTAAAATATATCATCTCACAAACATATCGGTAGTAAATGAGGGTTTATTATTTATCAAACAAGAGATATTACCGAACAACATTGCACCTCGCACAATGTTCTAATAATCTCCCCTTTGGATAATAACAAAACTCGAAATTTAAAATCTGAGAATGTAAAATGTGGTGAGATATATATTGATTACATGATAAACTTACAACATGTATGATATGCAAAACAAAGCCCTCCCTACAAATATACATACATGAAAAGTATAGGTACTCTGAAACTCCCCATGAAACCAAGCAAAACTCTCCATGAAACAAAGAACTCAAAGTTTCAAAAAAATTTAAAATTTCAAAATCATCATGAAATAAAAAAAATCAAAATTTTAAAATCATCATGAAATCATCAAACCATTTTCAAATTTCACCTTTTCTCCCTCATTTGGGATATGCAATATACTTAAAATTCAATAAAAATTATCCAAAGGAGCAAGAAAGAGAAATACATACCGGTTCACAAAAGAATTTTATAAAAAATAGCACAAGAGATACATATTTAACTTCAAAATATATGAATCGATGATAGGTCATATTGAAATTCACACACAAACTATGAAGATATTCATGAAAATTTTGTTAAAACAACAATAAAAGTAATTATATTAGTTCATAAAACAAATTAGGATATATCTTAGTTTGAGCTTCTTCTTTAACACAACTTAAATTATCTCAATCTTTAGAAAAGGTCCAAAATCTCGATCTATCACCTTAACCATATAGTAATTTTTAAGAGGAATAGCGATAGTGTTTGGAAGCGATGTCGCCATCTCTAAATATAGAAAATATTTAGTGTAGGATGGATACCATTGAGATATTGCGATTAAATCCACGACTGTGGGTCTTTGACCATCTTTTAATGAATATACTCAAATTTTACGTGAATTTATAGAGTGTAAG
The DNA here is from genome assembly GCA_012295165.1 of Asparagus setaceus. NCBI lineage: Eukaryota > Viridiplantae > Streptophyta > Magnoliopsida > Asparagales > Asparagaceae > Asparagus > Asparagus setaceus. The sequence continues at coordinate 20,773 of WHSE01000193.1, forward strand.
TCTTTGACCATCTTTATCACAAATATACTCTTTTTGCTTGATGTTTTATAGCTCATATGCGTGTACATGAATAAAAATTTAGTCGTATTCAAGTGTAGATTGAGCTTAAAAACTAATTGATATATCTAAAAACACTTCATGAACAACATATAAAAATATTTATTCTTACTTTTAAAAGACTAAACATGATCACGATAATACTAAGGTGTGAAAAGTAATATGAAACATATCATAAATCATCATGTTTATCAATTAAATATGTAACCACGTATTGCACATTTAATATAGATAGATGTGAAAAATATATGTGAATCAATATAATAAACTCATGCTTATATACCAACGGATAACCATATCTGAATATTTAGTGTAAAAGCATATACATAGGCATATTCAACATTTTTTTTTTTAAAAATGAAAAAATAAAAGAAAAAGGAATTTTTATTTTTCATAAGAAAATTAAAATAAAAAAAATTTTATTTTATTTTCAATATATAAAAATAACCAAAAAAATTAAGAAAAATCAAATAAAATTAAAATCAAGAAAAATCTAAAATATGTACATGCAATAAATCAGTGAGCATGAATATGTATACTAACTAATCTAATATGCAGTGAAAGTAAATAGAAGTTAGTACATGTGATGATTATCCGATGCATCATCCGAATATATAGGTCGAGAACAAAAATAAAAGAAAAAGTGTAAAATAAAAGCGAAAAAAACTGAACCTAAAAGAAAAAGAAAATCGTCATCATCAATGGTCGTCGTCTCTCTCTATCTCCTCATAGCCATATCCAGCCTGAGCCTAAAGTCTCTATAGACCCGGTGGTGTGGGAAGGGTAGGATCGGATCTCGAGTAGCATCCATCAAATCTTGAAGAGAAGTGTCATAGTCTTGATGCTAAGTAGTCATATCAAATCATATAGTCTCCACTCGTGAGTGACAACTCGGTCTCTCTCCATAGTATCAAAAGTCCAATGAGTAGCACCACCTGCTAAAGGCGGGAACATCGTCACACCTGTTTGGGACCACGATGGTTGACGGTGAGAACTCTCTCTTTCCCCTAGCCCTAAACTCTTCTTGGTCGTCTCATCACATAAAGCGGCTCTCCCTTCTCCATCGATCAAAGGGAAAAATAGGAATCCTCGATCTGCATGCGGTCGTGTAATCGAGAAAGGGATAGACCGGTTGCTTGTTACGCTTCTTCTTCGCACAACCATCTCCTTTTCGTAGCAATAGATGACATCCACCCAAAATAATTTCTTGCGAGGATCAAATGGTGACCCTAGTAATCCAATATAATAGGATGACATCTCTAACACTCAAACTAGTGTGGCACTAGGATAAAGATCAAATTTAAGAAAGAGATTGGTAAGAATATACTCAGGTTTCGGGTAGCCTAAGTTGAATACCCCTGAAATAGGACTATCTGAGAGGAACTCAACAATATGAGTGTACTCTGGAGAACCTACAATGATGTTCTCAGAAAACTAGAATATATTGTGACATCCGGACTGTGGTGGAGGTAGATGAAGGATCCTGAGATGTAGTCAACAGCGTCGTGATCTCTCGTCCTCGACTTGTCTTGGCTCTCGTAGATCCATAGGCTCAATTGTAGTTCATGTAGAACTCTCAAACCCAAGTAATGTTGGCCTTCTCTCCTTCTTTGTTCTTCATAGGTCCTAATCCAATGGCGTCCAAAAATCCTAAAACACTCCCGTACTCTTGTAAGTGACGCTCATCGAATCCTCACTCATATATGATATTGAGCTTCTGATACTTCTCAAGCAAATCTTGAGAAGAAGACTGTGAAGATCAAGCTCTCTTCCCGGACGACATTCTCTACAAAGTCAAATAACCACATATTAGTATAGAGAATATTCATAGGATACTTTAGAAATAAAGAAAATTGAGTAAAATATGAAATAGGAACAAAAACAGCGATTTTAGCCTTATGACCATCGATGGATGATGACAACCATCGATGGTTGAATATCATCGATGGTGTTCTTCGACCATCGATGGTCCAAGAGCTGTACACGAGTTTTTGTCCTAAATCAATAAAGAATGCGTTTACAAACTCAATTTTCAATGATCTAAACTATTATAATACCCATCAATCATTCATCCGCATTTTATATCAATAAAACAAGCTAATACCAAGAAATTTGAAATTTAAGATCTAGGGTTTAGAAAACATACCTTTCTTGATTTGATTTGATTCTAAATATGAAATAGATGATGATGATGATGATAGAATTGATAAATGCAATGAAATCCACGAAAAAATCAAAAACTTCGGAGAAATTGGAGAGGAGATAAAGAGGGTAAAAGTAAAAAGTAAAAAGAAAAAACCTCCCCTTTTATTTGCCCATCAATGATGAACCATCCATCGAAATCATGACCATCGATGATCCCTTTTTTGTAAAACTATGTGTGTGTGTGTGTGTGTGTGTGTGTGTGTGTGTGTGTGTGTGTGTGTATATATATATATATATATATATATATATATATATATATATATATACAATTGGAAATACTTACTTGTATGAGGAGATAATATATAAAAATATATTAAACACGTTTCCTCATAATGCAGACCAATTATTAGATTTGATAACACGAATCTTTAAGCAACCGGCGTGTGTCACCTCAATCCTCGATCGACTTGTAGGTCTAGAAAAGTAGATAATTATGACCTTGGTATCCACATAGGTCCATGTTTGTTAGCAATAAGGCCTTCGGTATTCAAATCTGTTTGTTTGTTTTAGTCCTATATCTCATCGACAACTCATCAAAACATGTCGGTCTTTCCACATAATGAGCATATAGAATGATAAATCCCATTAGGAATATGATCAAAACAACTAAGATTATTACTCTTTACAAAAGAATGTTGAAACTTTTATGTTATCCGAATATGAATAACTAAGTCCAATTTTAGCTTTTGAATCGTTGATTAGAAAGGATCATGTTAAGATCTTTTGCTCCCAATAAAAATTCTTCATAGCCTCTGCCAAATCACTAATTTTGGACTTTAGTTGTTCATTTTCGAAATAATTATTGTGCATCGAGTTTCAAACTTAATTTGTTGGATGATAAATCACAATATAACTCATTTATCTTAGTAACAAGTTTCCCTTTTCACTTTGATGGTTTTCAAGTTGCTTAGGTAAACAAGAGATTATTTTTGTAATTCAAAACATTGTAAACACTCAAAGAGGTTGGATCAACTGAATTCAAATTTGAAGAAGAAAATTCAAGTTTCTTTGATAAAAGTTTATTTTCTTTATTCAAATTTGTATTCTTCTTTTAGTTTCTTCATATTTATGAGCAATATTTTTCAAATGAATTAACATCTCTTTATACTTAGAATAAAGCTCATCATAAGAGGATATACCTCTTCATCCAGAATACTCACCATCAGAACCACTTGAGTTACTCTGATCTGAATCTAAAAACAAAGTGCCTCTTCCCATTAGACACTTATTCCCTTGTTTGTCATCTTCACTTATCTCAACTTCAAACTCATCCTCATCTGTCAAATCCCAAGTTGTAACTTTAAGACTCTTACCCTCCTTCTTCTTTTCCTTTCTGTTCAAAGGGCATCGATTCTCGTAGTGACCTGGTTTCCTGCAACGATAATAGATAGGTTCAGTTTCAGAATCACTTAAGGAATTATTGTTTACCTGTTTAGTAAATTGATTCTGTCTTTTCTGAAGATATTTTTGTTCTTTCTTGATTTGAAAAGACTTGAACCCTTTTGCAATAAGCCTTGATTGATCATCTTCATCTTAGAACTTGAGTATGTCTCCATTTTCTTCTTTGATCGGGATTTCTCCTTCTTTGCTCTTCTTCGAATCTTCTTCAGAGGTATCTTCTCTCTGTTTTAGTGGGACTTCATAAGTGATGAGATTGCCTACAAGATCATCAAGTGAAAGTTTAGAAAATTTAAAGTTCTTTTATTAGTTACCTTTAGTTCCTAATCCGTAATAGAGAGCGGAGTATTTTTCAATATAGCTCCTTGTTGTCGTACTCCTTCCCTAAAACTTTTGATTTGTTCATGTTCGCGGTAAAAGTCGATTTGTTATTCATTGCTTCGTTTGAACTTGCTTACGGCTTCTTTGGCCTACAACAAAATTCAAACAAAAGAATGCCTTTTATTTCAAAGTACAATGAAAGCGAAAAATTACAACTTTCTCCTTAGTGAACAAACACGAGGATCTCGTTATATCGAGGTCACCAGCTTGCGTCGGAGTTCTTTGCTGGGGGACTTTTGTGTCAGGTGGACCCGCGCAATTCGATCGAGTAGGGCAGGGTTACGGAACTCTGAGGCGTGAAGGGCTCGTTCCGCGAAGAAACGGCGCTGAGGGATCACACTCCGCGAAGGAGAGGATCGCTGCGGGGATCGCCTCCGCGAGGATGGCGGGCCGGGTGAGATCTACTAGGAGAAATCCTGGCTATCCCTAAGATTAAGGCGAAGCTTAACCTAGAGGGTATCGTAGTTCGACACGAATTGATTACCTTCGGCTTGAATATCGATGTCGGCGGCTCGTGGATCTCGTGAGAATTCTTGAAAATCCCGAAAATCCGTGTCAAGCCAAAATCCCCAAAATTCACCTTCCAAAATCCCAGAAGAAGAAGACACCCCTATTTATACAAATGTGTTAGTGGCTTCGACCCTTGGCGAGCCACCTCGACTAGTAGAGTCACCTCGGCCAAGTTGGCGGGGTGGCTGACAAAGTGGCTCCTTGGCCAGGAGTACCTCGGCAAGTTGGTAGAGGCCTGCCGTTCTCGCCGTTCGTGTTTTAGTCGTTTTCGGCGTTTCCGTTTCTGGGCTTGGGTTCCGTCTATACTTGATTAGGGACTAATTCTTGGTTCGTTCGGTTCAGCGGTCGAAATCGATCGTCCGTTCAAGTCCGGTTTAAGCCGTGCTTGTGGCTATGAGTTCGTCGTCGAGTTCGCGTCTTAACGATTCGGCGTCGTATCATTCGATGGGTTGTCATTCGCCGACTCCCGTCCGCGAGTTGGTTTCGGGGATCTTGTAAGTATTTTTCAGCGCCCTCTGAGATACCCCATTCAAAGCGTCTGGTCGATTCTTGATGAGTGCGGGATGCTTTGGACATGATAGTTCCGACCTTCATTTGAGGTCCCAAAAGATAGCTTCAAGTCTTCGATTCTTCGGACCATCGGTTCTTTGTAGGATTTACGATAAGATCACGGTCTTGCATTTATTGTCGACCGCTTGTTAAAATCTTGATTGAAGCTGGTGGGTGAGTTTTGTTTGTAACTTCGTGTCGGTTGGTTGTTGTTTGACTAACCATCGGACTTTTGGACTTCTCCGTATGTCGGGAACTTCGTTGTTGGCGACACATTAGGTATGTCAGTACATGGAATTTCATAACCCTCAATCGGTTAGTTCTTAGTCATCCGTGTGTTGTTGGTTTAACCACGGAGGACCGATCTTTCATGGAGATATCCTCCAGGATTCCTTGTTGAAACGAGAGACCATTTGGCTTTCAACCATCGTCCTAGCCTTCGGTGAGTCGGCGCTTTGACGTTGTTGGGATATGATTATCCACGGTGGTTGAAGTTTCTTCGAATTGGACATATTGTCGGTGTCGTCATGACTTTCCGCCTCGTCAGATTATTCCTCTCTTGGATATTATGGTGGGAGGAAATTAAGGGTTATCGAGTTATCCTTAAGAATATGGGTTTATTCTCGGGAACTCCTCGTTGAAAATTTGGAAGCGGTTTATACTAAATCCTAGTTGGGTAGGATTAGGCGTAGCGTTGATCGATGATGTAATGCGATCGAGTTATCCCTAAGAATATTTTTATGGAAATATTCTTAAACTTCTCGACAAATTAGGAAATAGTTTATATATCAATCTGATTGGAGTAGGATTAGGCGGCGTTGATCGGCGTCGATGTAATCCACTGATCGAGATTATCCTAAGAATATTTTTATGGAAATATTCTTACAACTTCTCGATAAATTAGGAAATAGTTTATACTCGTAATCACGATTGGGTAGGATTAGGCGAAGCGTTGATGCGTCGATGTAATCCTTGATCGAGTTATCCCTAAGAATATTTTTATGGAAATATTCTTAGGAACTTCGACAAATTAGGAAATAGTTTATACTCGTAATCCTGATTGGAATAGGATTAGGCGTTGGTTTCGTCGGTGCAATCGCTGCGATCGAGTTATCCCTAAGAATATTTCTTGTGAGAATATCCTTTAGGAACTCCTCGACAAATTAGGAAGCGGTTTATACTGTTAATCGATTGGAGTAGGATTAGGCGACGCGTTGGTTTCGTCGATGCAATCCGCGATCGAGTTATCCCTAAGAATATTTCTTGTGAGAATATCCTTCGGGAACTCCTCGACAAATTAAGCGTTTATTTTCGTAATCGATTGGAGTAGGATTAGGACGCGTTGATCGGCGTCGGTGGTATCCGCTGTCGAGTTATCCACGAGAATATTTTTTGTGAAAATATTCTTCCGGGAACTTCTCGATAAATTAGGAAATAGTTTATACTCGTAATCCTAGTTGGAGTAGGATTAAACCACATGGGAGAATACTCGGGTAACATTGAGCCCGGTAACATCTCCAAAATCTTTCCGAATATTTAGGAAGAGGATGGATAAATTATTGACTGTTTTTGGATTCCTTTTAGATGTCCAATTGGGCTCCAATTAGAATTCCTATCCATGCGCCAAATAGGACTCCTTATTCAAAGGGATTGGGGTTCATGTGGGGTTGTTATAAATACCCACCAACCCTCCTTTTCGACCTAGGCATTTGCTACTTTCGTCTTGTTTTCTTCTCGTCTCGCGCCCGTCTCGTCTCCTCAGATCAGGTATGTGTACCGCGAGGTTTTGTAAATTTTTTTCTTCTTCTCTTTTTTTTCTTTCTTTGTCGTGCGGCCCATGCATGAACGAGGGAGAAGGGCGAGGGCGATCGGCCAGGCGGCGCTTCCGTGGCCTGGCTTTTCTGGCGTCTTGGCTGAAGCGTAGCAGCGGCGTCTGTTGAAGCGTAGCAGCGGTGGTGGCGCGCGTCTTATTGCTAGCAGCGTCGTATTGCAGTAATGGCCAGATGCTTGTGGCGCCCATAACCGATGACTACTTGGTGCCACCAGCGCCCATTCTGCGAAGCTTGGGCGCCAGCGCCAATGACTGGCCACTACGGCTGCGCCAGCGCCCATGGCCAGCCAGAAGCATGCGGCACGTCTGCAACCGGCGCTTCGTCGGTGTTTGTGCTTGCTCTCGTACGCTTGGTTGTGTTGCGGCGTCGGCCCATGTCGTCCGTTCGATTACTCCGATCGTTGGCCAATGAGCCACGACGACCAAGGATTTACCGTTGTATTTGCGATTTTAGCCACGTGTCGACTTTTTGTTGTATTTTTGCGACCTTCGATGTCGTCGAAGATCTCATGTTCCGGTCGATCAACTTCGCCCGCGTGAGCATGCGCCTCCTTCTTTCGATTGGTGCGCCACATTATCATATTCTCATTATATATATCGTTGTATCCCTTAGCTCTCCCGTGGCGATTGGGAAGCCGAAATCCTCCCGTGGGGACCGGCGCTTCAGTTGTGTACATTCGTTATGACCACCCGTTCTCCTTTGTGGCGATTGGGAAGAGCGAAATTCTCCCATTGAGGATTGGGGCTTCAAAGATCACCGTCTCGATATCTTTAGCGGGAGCAATTTCATACCGTGCTTTGCTCGTAGAGCGAAATATATTGCGGCTTTGTTTCTGCGACTATATTTATCGTTCTCGGTGTCGATCTGGATGAAATCGTCATTACCGTTATAAGGTCGTGACTCAATCTCATGGGTTTTGAGAAGAGTTCGCCTTATCTTTGTTTCCTTTTCAAGATATTCCTCCTAAATGATCTGTTAACCCTTTGTTCTCTTGTGGTAGGCGGATGCTCAGATGATTATTCGTCTACTTGAAGGCTCCCAATGTCAAGTCTCGATTCTTAAGGTCATCAGGAGAACACCTCTTTCCCATAGAGAGCGAGCATGGTGAACACCAGCGAGGAAGAAACCCGTGGCTTGAGCCTACCATCATAGTTTTGGGATGGCGAGTTTGAGGGATCGCTTCCATCATCCGATCCGCCTTCCTTCTGCCTTGGTAGAAACCGGGATTTCCCGACCCTTCGAGTATAGGTGGTGGAGGCCCGAGTTAATCTTGGCGGACCACTTCCGGATTTAACCTATCGCCGAGGTTGCCGGGCAAAATGCCGTTCGACTCGATTCGTGATGGGTCTCCTTCATTTGTTGGAGAATGGTTTGAAAACGCGATCTCTATTATCGAGGTTAGATGGGCACCTTTATGGTCTTACGCCCATTCATATTGAGTAGCTTGGAGGAAATTGGCGTGTTGGTGGCCCTCGGCTAGCTAATCGTTGTGAGCAAAGCTCACTAGTGGCTAACTCTGCGTCAGTGTGGAGAGTTTAGCCTTTTGAATCATGCAATGAGGTGATCGACTCATCGGCGAGGCTCGGATCAAGGCTTTGATGAGCGCGCACCTTCGCGAGAATATCGAGCAAGAGGTCATTTTTGCGAACTCATATGGCGGCGGTGTAACTGCGGCGTCGATAAACTTGTACCACACCCATATCAGCGCAGGAATCGGAATTTGTTCAAGGGAAGAGCGCTGAAGAATTGGCGTGAGTGCACGAGTCGGGATGTCGCGAGCGTGAAGCAAGTCCTCGAAGCGTCGTCGGAACATCTGGCTGCTATTGCGCTGAACTCTGAAGAGGAACGAGAAGGAAGCCAAAGCTTCGGGTTCGAAGCGAACCGGAGGAAAAATTAGCCATCGTCAAAGTGACCTGCTTCCTTCACATTACTAGATTGCCAATGAAGTCGGCGTGTTGCTTTGGTCTTGAGACTTCTCTTGTTTTCTTTGTTCGTGCGTCGTTGTGATTATCACAACTTTGCTTGAATCAATTGTCTCGACAATTGTAGCTCCTTTATATTTGCTTCAAATGAATAAGATTCATTCCTTTCATTGCTTATTATGATTCTTTTATTTCGTGCGAAATAATTAACCATAATACTTATAGGATTTTGGCAAATCCTCGACCATCAGCAGTTTGATTAGCCTTTACCAGTTTGAGTAGGGCTAGCGTCGCGGATTATCTGATCCGTTCATGCGTGGCGTTGTGCTAAAAGAATGAAACTCTTCTAGACTTGTTGCTATGATATTGAATACATAGGCCGTACTCTCTTCGGGCAAGAGCCGGAAGCATAGCGTGTTACCGTAGACTCATCCCTTCTTAGGCTTGGGCCGAAATACCCCGAATCGAACTTCGGTGTCTTCTTGATCGGAGAAAGACTAAGCAAACAGCAGCGTGTTAGGCGTTGGCTTTATCCTTCTTAGGCCGGGATAAAATGCCCAGTCGAACTTCTGGTGTCTTCTTCAATCGGAGAAAAGACTAAGCCGACAGCGCGTGTGGTTGACTTTAAGGTTATTGGCCAGCCCCGACCTTCAGCGGGTTTGATGAGCCTTTACCACCTGGTTTGAGTTGGGCTAGCCGGATTATCGGATCCGTTCTACGTGGCGTTGTGCTAAAAGAATGAAACTCTTCTAGACTTAATGCTACGATGTTGAATCGTAGGCTTCCGCGGGAAGACTAACGGCAGCGTGGTAGGCGTTGGCTTTATCCTTCTTAGGCTTGGGATAAAATGCCCCGAATCGAACTCGGTGTCTTCTTCAATCGGAGAAAAGCTAAAGCAGCGGTGTGGCGTTGGCTTTATCCCTTCTTAGGCCGGGATAAAATACCCCAGTCGAACTTCGGTGTCTTCTTCAATCGGAAAAAAGACTAAACCGGCAGCAGCGTGTGGCGTTGGCTTTATCCTTCTTAGGCCGGATAAAATGCCCCGGTCGAACTCAGGTGTCTTCTTCAATCGGAAAAAAACTAAGCAAACAGCAGCGTGTGAAGCGTTGGCTTTATCCTTCTTAGGCCGGATAAAATGCCCAGTCGAACTCACGGTGTCTTCTTCAATCGGAGAAAGAGCTAGAGCAGCGTGTGTTAGGCGTTGGCTTTATCCCTTCTTAGGCCGGATAAAATGCCCCGAGTCGAACTACGGTGTCTTCTTTTTGGCCAGGAGAATGAAGCCCCAGGCAAGCAGCGTGTGTTAGAGCGTTGGCTTTATCCCTTCTTAGGCTTGGGATAAAATGCCCAGTCGAACCACGGTGTCTTCTTTTGGCCAGGAGAATGAAGCCCCAGGCTGACAGCGTGTGTTAGGCGTTGGCTTTATCCCTTCTTAGGCTTGGGATAAAATGCCCCAGATGAATCTTGGTGTCTTCTTTGGGAGAATGGTAGAGCAGGAATAAGATTGATTGAGGTGGGAAAAGAAGAAAGTGGGATCTCCACTCGAGAGCCGAAAGAGACTAAGGTGACCTTGAGGCGGACAACTGATGCGAAAATCCCGGCACTATACTTAGATCCGAGCTACCTAAGATGAAGATGGAACTAAGAGTGGGATCTCCACTCAGAAAAGAAAGAGACTTCGAGGTGACCTTAGGCGGACAACACAGGTGCGAAAATCCGGCATACCCGGTCGGCTACCTAAGATGAAGATGGAACTAAGAGTGGGATCTCCACTCAGAACGAAAGACTTCGGGTGACCTTGTCGGACAACTGGTCGAAAATCCGTACTTATACCCCGGTCGGCTACCTAAGATGAAGATGGAACTAAGAGTGGGATCTCCCTCAGAGAACCGAAGAGACTCGGCGGTGACCTTGAGCGGACAACACAGTCACGAAAATCCGGCATACCTTGATCGGCTACAGATGAAGATGGAACTAAGTGGGATCTCCACTCAGAACCGAAAGACTTCGGGTGACCTTGGTGGACAACACAGTGCGAAAATCCGGCGCATACCTTGATGAGCTACCTAGAGAAGGATGGAAAGAACCCTTCCGTTTATCACGAAAGGATCTTCGCTTGGAGAGGAAGAATTTTATATTCTATCTCGTGAGAGGGATTTTGAGTGGGCCTCTTGTTCATAGAAGGAATCAAGGGAGGATTTGTGTAATGTACCGGAAAATTTGTAGACGCCCGTCAAAATTTGATCGGTGGGGAAATATGATGGAGGATAAATCTAGGGTTATCCTCATGGAAAGTGGGTGGAACATCCCGAGGAACTTCCCGTGAAGCGGGTTATCACGAAGATACTAGGGTAGTATTTCTTGGGGAACTTCCCATTATCGGCATTAATTGCGGTCGCCATTTTGGGTTTGGCGATATGCACCATTGGAGTAGACCGTTTCTATTACGGACCCTCCCATTTAGGTTAATTTACCTTTCTTCTTGGAAGTGAGGATTATCGGTCGTCGGCGGCGAGGACCAAATCTCCTTCTCTAAAGGTTCTCTGTCGAACTTTCTTGTTGAAAGCCCTCGACATCCTAGCTTGGTAGAACTCAATGCATTGTTGAGCCTCGAGCTTCTCATCTAACATCTCGAGCTCTTGAGGCGTTTACGATGTTGTTCTTGGTCGTCATCTGTTGAAAGGCGTGCGAAGTGGCGAATCTGGATTTCAAGGGAGAGCGCTACCGTAACTAGAGAATCGGGGTCTCTCGGTTGGCGTCGTCTGATCGTCGCGATATGAAGTGCTTCTCGAGTTTATCATCGGTCTGGCTTGTTATTCTTCACAAGCTTTGCCAAATTTTGATGATTGTCTTGTTGAATGCCTCGGCTAATCCATTTCTTTGCTGGATTATAAAATTTGTTGTGAGACATCTTGTATCTTGAATTTTAGCAAAACGATGAAGAATTCGATGAATTGGGGACCGTTATCATACGCGATCCGTCTCGACACCGTCGTAGATGACATGGTGTTTGATAAATTTGACGACGTAATCGCTTTACTTCTTTTAGCTGATTGCTTCACCCCACTTGGAGAAGTAGCCTGATTGCTAGAATAAACCGACTTTGATCGACGGAGGAAAATGGGACCTACAACGCCCATTCCCCATGTCTCGAATGGCCGTGATGCGCCGGGATGCAACCGCCGTGAGGTCGATGCATATAATTCAATGGAATTTGACACGCGCGGCATTTCCGAAAGTGTACTGAATCGCCATTAATCATCGTGGGCAAAAGTAGCCCATCCTCCGATTCATCAGAGCTTGGGACCAGCCGGTGCGACTACATTCACCTTCGTAAGCCTCGGCGACCTCTTCGCCTCTTTGTTTGAGAGGCACGAGTAAAGACCATCGTACTTCGCGATATAGCATCTAGGTTTCGGTCAGAAAGAATCTTGGAGCTCTTCGCGGATTGACTTTCTTTCACTTCCGCGTAATACCATGTAAGACGAATCGATGATAGGAAAGCCAATCTCGGGCTCCAACTTGGTTTGGGTTGCATTTACCTCTTTGGTAACTATCCCTTTGTCTTCTTGTACCCCATCATATATTGGTACGAAGAGTCGGTGAGTCCCGACCGTAACTAATTGCTCTGGCCTCTAAGGTTGTGCTAACGCACGCCTAACGATCCAAGGCATCCAAGATAAGCGCTTGGAGGCGCCGGATATATTCGATGAAAACTCTTCAATGAGTCCGCTATTTCAACAGCCTATCCGATGATAGGATTAGATCCCGATTCCCGATCAGAGTCACCACGAACTCGCTTAACTATCAATCACTTAATCGCCAGACGCCGAGATATTCTCCACCTCACCTGGCGGCTAAGTCCGATAAGTAGCCTGTATTCGCCACGCTATTGGAACAAGGTTCTGAGTAATAAGCACGGGCATGACATGATTCCTGGAAACTAAGACGACGCCAACTCCTACGAAATCTTAGAACATTCGAGGGCACTTGCCACATTAGTAGCTCGAGAAGCTCGCCAAAGTAATACGCCATATTTGCCGGTGCGATGTAGTGTTAACGTGGACTTCATCCGAAGATCATCATATAGCTCAATCAAGGTCCGTTTCTGGCCGGGTACCAAGAGATCGCAAATCGCTTGTCCTTTGACCGACTTCGTTGTTTGATGTAAGTCATATGGGACAAGAGCAAGGCCCATTTCGCCAAACGCCAACTCATTGAGGCCGGTCAATATAATATTCGGACCGGATTTACGTTAGAGATAACATAAATCGCCCGTCCGACTAAATAGTGCCGATTTTCTCAATCAACACTAATGCAAGGCACCGCTTCGACCATTGATATCGAGACTCAAGACCGACTAATGTTCGGCCAGTAATACATCGCCGTTCGCGGATCGGGCCGCCGCCGTTTTGCGCGAGTAAAGCGCTTTAACGAGTGATCCGCTGCTTTGACGTGATCAAAACGGTTTTCCGACCGCTGTGCAATAAGAACAGAGGTTTAGCGAGATAACATTTGATCTCTTCAACGCCGACAAAGGCCGCCCCAAATAAACGACACCTTCTTCTTGTTCAACTTGAGAACGGTTGGCACTTCCTGTGATAGGTTCGATATGAACCGTCGGATATGCAATCGCCTCTTGTAACCCCCGAAGTTCTCTCGATTTCGGTTGTAATTCTTGAATTGCCTTCACTTTGTCGGATCGACGTGATTCCTTTGCCTGTGACGACAAAGCCGGGAACTTGCCACCGACATCCCAAGGAAGGATTTGGCGTGGTTCATCTTTAGTCGATGGCTCGCATGAGCTCAAAACCGCTTCTAAGATCTTTGATGTGATCTCTTGTCACTTCACACCACCAAATCGCCAACGAGCATTCGATCGCTTTTCCTGAGATGATCTTGAAAATCTCCGCTATTGCTCGGCCGGTATGTCGCGGCACGTTCTTAAGCCGAACGGCATGACCGCGTAGCAAAATATACCGATGGGCTGCCAACGGTGTTTAGGCCATCTGGGGTGCATCTTGATTTGATTATACCTCAAAAGCCATCCATAAAGGACATCCTCTCGAATCCACATGTATTGTCAACTATGACGCCGGGATTGGCAAAGGAAAATCATCCTTTGGGCAAGCAGCCGCTCGTGCTCTCAGAGTCCATTACGCATCCTAATCGAACCATTCTTCTTCATGACCGACTATATTCGCCACCCAATCCGGATGTTGAATTTCCTCGATGAATCCGATTCTATGAGTTTCTTTTCGCCAACGATTGCTTGCAATATTTGTGGACTAAACCGCCTTTGCCGCTGCTTGACAGTTTGACATCCATCTTGATGTTGAGGCGATGTGTCGCCACATTAGGGTCGAGTCCTCGCATGTCCTCGAGCTCCGTGCTAATACATCGATATACTCCCGATCAAGGCAACTAACTTCCTTCCGAGGGGAGAGTATTGCCGATGTTTATGAGTTTAGGATGCTCTTCATCCCCCATATTAACCTCGACTACCTCATCCTTAGTGGGGGTCTCTTTGTTCAACCTATCCCCAAACCGCTTCGAGTTGATGGATCCATGGGTCTTCCCATGTTGGCATGTCTTCATCACTCTCAACAAGAGCAGGATCAACTGAAGCCATATTTGACATTAAAGCCTTGAAAGCTCCGAGGTCGGTGTCAATCCTAAGCCAAGAATCGGCTAATGTCCGCCTCTCATTGGGTGGATTATCATCAATCGCCATGAGCATTCCTCGAGGAGGATTCAGATCCCAATCCCCGCCCCAATGCTGCATAGTTATCCGCTTCCCTCGGGACATATGCGCCTGAGGGACTCGAGGACCTCGCCCAAAACATAGACCTTCTCCTTGTGTCAAGTTATACCCCTATTTTTCATGATACCCGGTTTTCTAGACTATATCTCAATGTGTGGAGGATAGGTCCATTGCCTTTCGCCGCTTTCTAAGAAATGATTCTACTGAACCGTGATTCCTTTACCGTAAAACCAAGTCTTTTTCACTACTGATCTTCGTGGATGACGAGTGATGTCCCAAAAGAGTCCTGAATCGCTTGTGTAAAGCAAAATGACCGAATTGGTAGGTGCAACTCGATCATTGTATAAACTCGCCATTACATCATTCAAAGACAAAGGGTACTCTAAATCGTCATTTATTGATTCATCGGCAATTTGCCAATTATAATGTTCATCCGACGATTCTTCATCGCCAAGATTGATTACAAGGGTACAATGTCATTTAGAACAAAACCACCACTATAACCAAGCCCGCCGTAGACGCCTTCTCCACCGTCCGCGCCTTTAAATGATGATTCAGCCGACTCATTATCGAGGAGAGAATCATGAAATAATTCTCCATCCCCTTAAACGGTTGTTTGTCCGCACCACCGCCTTGACCTCATTATTCGTCTACATATTTGAGACACCGATGAAGAGTAGACGGACTATAACGCTATTGTGGATCCAAGGTCACTCCAACAATAAGTTATAGGAAGTCTCATACAATCACATAGCAGTGACTTCTGACTTCAAGTCCCCATTTGGCACTTTATCCGATCTTATCAAGCGCCGGACCGCTGGTGTTAAATCCATAAATCATTGTGCTCCGACGCGCTTTATCGGGTGAATTCCAAGATGATACATAAGGCGAGGGCATGATGCTCACAATGAACCCGGATCGACTTGGATCCTGTTAACTTCACTAGAACCAATATACCCGTGAAGTATAGCGCCTATCGTGCTTGGAATTCCTTTGTCCGCATATCCTCCTTTGTAAAAGTGATGGGAAGTGTTTAGCCGCAAGGTTGCATTCTTGGGCCGATTCTTCCGACTCGGTTGAATCTCGGGTGAGGAAGACCTCTCGACCGCTTCTTGAAGAGCTTTTCGTCTCTTTGATAACCGCAAAGAACTCGCAGCAGTGATCCTTATGGAATATTGGCCATTGTGCCATTACATCAAAGCGATATGGAGAGTCTGGTTCGGCTTATCTCTTCCAATCGGGCGACCGAATCGACTGCCGGGCGTTGAACTTCCCGTGGTGTTTGTCTTCGCTTTTCGCCGCGAAAGTGAGGGGTGTTTGGTACCCCGACAAATTGCTCTGGCATTTGGTCGGGGACTCCGAGTACTTGTACTTGTACTCGTGTCCACCGTGGCGTGGCCTCTGTGTTCCCTTCTGACAGTTGGAATGTTACCACCGCTCGCTATTTCTCCGCATGCGGAAGTAGCATGGCATGCCTTTCTCCTCCGCTTTGATTTTTCTTCGATGAGGAAGAAGCTACCCATTGCTCATCCTCGCAGTGTCCGTGGACCTAATGTGACTTCGCCATTCAATACCAATACAAGTCCTTTTCTCGGCGTTGGTCGCCATTCACCGCCTTCATTGCGACTTTGACTACCGGTTTGGGTTCAAACCATGTCAATGGCACGACCCAAAGCTTATGGACACCGTGATTTGCCCCGACCTTCTTTTCTTTGGCCCTTAGTGATGACCCTAACGCCAATTAAAGCCCGATTTTGTCCTTAAGGTGAAAAGGATTTAGCGGGTGATGAATTGCCCGCGATACGCAAGATTTTGGTCGTTCGTCCTCATTGCTTCCTCTTGATTGAATCGGAGCTTGATCTTGTTATTTTCGACAAGATATTTAAAGTTGTCGAATCTCGTCCCTAAAGGAATAGGACTTCGGAATTCTCGGCCTTTTCATTGCGGCCCAGTTGCCACGCTGATTGTGCCTGGCGCGGCTTCATGGCTGGCGCTGCTGGGGTTGAGTTGAACGTTTGTTTGCAACCAGCTTTGGCTCGTCTTTTCCTTTGCCGCTGGACAAAGTTACTGGAGCCTGGCCGCCGCATTGCCTTTTCTCGCTTTTTCCTCTTGAGGAACCTTTCGCCGCTTCTCCACGAACCTTCAAGTCCTTCCACGTTATAGACGGTGCCGTCCCCATTGCCTCGAAGCACGTCTATCGGTTGCCGCGGATGTCCGAGGATGAACTTCTCTCTATTGATCCCGACAGTTCATTGCCTTGTTCCGAATCGTTTGACAAAGATATCCACAGCTCGTTCTTCGCTTCATCGAAGCAACGTGCCGATCGATACTTCGTGATCGCCGTCAAGAAATTGTGAGGAAACTAGATTCCATATCGTCCCTACCGAATGCTCTCGGCTTGAGACGGCGGTACCAATCGGCGTACCGGAAGGTACCAACGAATGACCGAACCATCGTGGGCTCGCTTCCTGATATCACCCCAGTGCGACTTGAAGTAAATCGCGTCGGTTTGGGAACCCTTCCTCATCAAACGTGAAGTTTATTAAATTAAACTTCACGTATGGGATTGATTCCACTTAGGGTATGGGCGGATGCTTTCTTCACCTTTGAGGAAATCAATGAATTGATTTTGCTCTCGAGGTCTTTGATCTTCTTCGCCAACTACGCTATATGCGCTGCGCTGTTCAGAGGGTTATCATCCTCTTGTATTTCCTCCTGTCCGAATCGTTGTCATCTTGATCGACGTTGATACGAATTGATTCACCCCGATGTTTTGTCAAGGCTTGATCTGTTGGTCATGCATTTCTCTCATCGTCGCATGGCCAACTCCATCTCTAACTTGAAGTTCTCTGCTTATTCAACGCCGCCTAGCATTTTAGCCACTTGATCCGCATCGATCATAAGCGCTGGCTCCTTCACCGGATACGCGATGATCGAGGTATTGCGGAGCCTATATCCAAGCATCATCCTCCGGGTATCCCTTTCGTTTGTCAGACTGACCGTCGGATAGTCCCGGACCGCGAACGAAGTTAACCGCTGCGATGCGCCGAATAGCCCGCGACGATGGTTCTTTTGCTGGTCATATTATTAGTGACCTCTCGCAATTCATCTTCTCGATGTCCTCCTTCAAGGAATCGCTTTTGGTTTGCAGCAGTCTTTGGAAGACCGAACTCTTTTCGAGTTTCTCGGCAATTGCACTCGAGCATGCTTTGATGAGCTTGGAGCACAAGCATGACCCCGCCAATTTAGGGGAATCCTTCGAGATTTTCTGCACTTCCTTTGCACCTGCACTGCCTGCAGGTACCGAGCAGCTTCTTCCGACGAGAGCGCCTCCTTCCGAGAATGGCCAAAATACCGAAAGTAACTCGCCTTGACTTCCGCCACGGAAGTTTCAGGACTCTCTGACTTCGATCCTTAATCCGGTTGGTGGGGTTACAGGAATCTCCCGGTCCTTTCGGGAACGGGTGCAGCCTCTTGTACGAGGAGTGACCCGTGATCCCTTTAGAGGACCCAAGCGATCCTTGATAGTTGGTTTGGTGGTGGTGACGGGGGTTGGTTTCATCACCGCTCGAAAGTGTGCATCTTTGACCTTGAGGCGCCAGCTTGGACTTTGACTTATCGAAGTTTGTAACGCCTATAGCCTTCGCCTTTAGGTGTCGGTGACAGAACGTGGCAACCGGGTTGGGGCACCATTAGACTTGGGCCTCCAAACCCTGGTGGTACGCTGGTGGCTTTTCCACTTCCTTCTTCAACTCACGGAGCTCGCCAGACTAAAGCTCGTGGCTCGCTAAGGAGGCGCGGGCGCTTCCGGATGCGCCTCAAGTGGAGCCGTTCCGCTTGACACCGGACCCACTCGTTGGTTGGACGGCTGATAGCCGTCGATCACTTGAGGTCGAAACCTCGCGTAAGTCCGATCTTAGATCCACTTCAGAGCGGACCCCATCCACTGATTGCATAGCCTGGCATTTTTGCGCCATGCTTTGTCGCCGCTTTGGCGGGCTCGCTGAGAGTGCAGCGCATCATCGGCGTTCATCTCGGCGCCATCCGACTTAGCGCCGAGGGGATTTTCGCTACTACGGGTAATGGGTTGACTCGCCATCCGGCTCTACCTCGAGGCCCATCGGTTCTCTTGCACGGAGATCTTGAGCGCTGGGGAACCGGATCTGAAGAGGGTGAGGACAAGTACTCCTCGAATTTCTCTTGGTCAAATTAACTCGACTTTCCTCCACCGGATAGGAATCATGGCCGCAGACGACGACTCCTCCTCGATTCGAGGCTCTGGTTCCCATCGTGTCGCCACCTTCGCTAAAAGTCGATTTGTTATTCATTGCTTCGCTTGAACTTGCTGCGCTTCTTTGGCCTACAACAAAAATTCAAACAAAAGAATGCCTTTTATTTCAAGCGCATAAATGAAAATGAAAAATTACAACTTTCTCCTTAGTGAACAAACACGAGGATCTTTATATCGAGGTCCTCGCGGGTTCTTTGCCTCGTGTCGGACTTTTGTGTCCGTGGACCATCAGCATTCATCCGTAGAACCCGGTTCGGAACTCTGACGTGAAGGGGCTCAAGGAAACGGCTCGAGGGATCACCTCACGAATGAGAGGATCGCTCAAGGGGATCAACTCAAGGAGAGGATCACGGAGCGGGTGAGATTTACTAGGAGAAATCACAAATACATCCCGAGATTAAGACGCTTAACCTGAGGGTATTGTAGTTCGGTTCAATTGCCATCTCCGCTTGAATATCACGCCACACGCTCGTGGATCTCCGTGAGAATTCTTCAAAACCCCAAAAACCTGGCCAGTCCAAGCCAAAATCCCCAAAATTCACCTTCCAAAATCCCCGAAGAAGACATCCCTATTTATACAACCGTGGTGCATGGCTCTACCACTTGTTGAGCTGGCCATGGGCCGAGCCACCTCCTACTTCTGGCCGAGGTGCCTCGGCCACTTTGGCCGAGGTGGGCCGAGCCACTCCTACTTACTTCTGCCGAGGTACCTCGCTGCTACCGAGGGCGCTTCTGCTCTCGCCAAGCTTGGCGCTGCTTTTTCCCGCCTGCCGTTCGGTTCCGGCTACTGACTTGACTAATCTTGGCTTCCGGCTCACCCGGAATCCGATCGTCTGCTCAAGTCCTTAAACCGTGGCTTGTGGATTTGAGTTAGAGTCGAAGTTCGTCTTAACGATTCGACGTCAGATCACGATGGGTTGTCATTCACACTTCGGCCACGAATTTTTGATCTTGTAAGTATTTTTCAACGCCATAGTTCACGATATCAATAAATTATGTGAACATCTCCTGTATGTTCTCCGAGGACTTCATCTTGAAATTTTCATATTTGCTTACCAAAGATTAAGCTTTGCCTCCTTAACCCAAGTTTCTTCGTGTGTGATTTCAAGTGTTTTCTAAATTTCCGAAAAAAGAGTACAATACAAGTGTCGACGGAGTGCGTATGAGACTTTAGCCCGGTGGCTCGTGTTGAATCTTCTCGGCGAACCTCGAGAACCTATGTCTCGACAAGGCTCCAAAAGCTAGCCAGCAGGCTAAGAAGTGGGTGGTTAAGCGGCCCAACCCAACCTCGGAGGCCATTAGCCAAACTTTGGCTTCAGGCCGAACCTCCTGGCCCGTGGAAAGGCGGGATATGCCAAGGG
>WHSE01000194.1:0-40632 GCA_012295165.1 Asparagus setaceus
GATGAGATTGGTTTACAATAAACATTGACTATCATAATAGTTCCAAGACTTCGTTGACCAAGAAGTCATTTATTCCATTTTCAACACCCTCCTTAAAGAGCTCATCTTGACTATGCGTCGGTCTCTTAAACTTAAGGAAGTTGTCGACCTTCAATGGCTTTGTGAACATGTCCGCCACGGTCTTCGACTTGCAAAACTTGAGCACAATTTCATTGGACTTCACTAGATCTCTAATGAAGTGGTACTTGATGTCTATGTGCTTGCTCCTCCCATGAAGACCCAGTTCTTGGCTAGAGCAATTGCTTGAGCTTGTTGTCACATTTGATCACCGTCGAGATGATTTGGCTTATCTTTGCAATTCCGATAGCATCGGCGTAACCAAATTGCTTGAGTGGCACAATAAGCCACGCCTATGTACAAACCTGCGGATGGATAAAGCAACAACCTCTTTGTTTCTTGAGGAGCAAGTTTTGGTTACGTCGGATGCTATCGAATTGCGGCATAAGCCAAATCATCGGCGGTGATCAAATGTGACAACAAGTCGGCAATTGCTCTAGCCAGAATCGGTCTTTCATGGGAGGAGCAAGCACGAGACATCAAGTACCACTTCATTAGAGATCTAGTGAAGTCAATGAAATTGTGCTCGAAGTTTTGCAAGTCTGAAGACCAGTGGCGGACATGTTCACAAAGCCATTGAAGGTCGACAACTTCCTTAAGTTTAAGAGACTGATCGGCATGGTCAAGATGAGCTCGGTTTAAGGGAGGGTGTTGGAAAATGGAATAAATGACTTCTTGGGCAACGAGAAGTCTTGGAACTATTTGTTGGAAATATGCACCAAAACATGCACAAGGCAGATTTCGGGCTTAGTAGTCGACTACTCTGAGTAGTAGTCGACTACTCTGCAGTTGACAGAAAGCGCTTGCTCAGTTTTGACTCTTAGTAGTCGACTACTCTATTGTTGGAAATATGCACCAAAACATGCACAAGGCAGATTTCGGGCTTAGTAGTCGACTACTCTGAGTAGTAGTTGACTACTCTGCAGTTGACAGAAAGCGCTTGCTCAGTTTTGAGTCTTAGTAGTCGACTACTCTGAGGTTGTAGTCGACTACTAAGGGCAGATTCCAGAATACGGGTCTGTTTTGGATTTGGTTTTAAACCCATTTCGTTTTGAGTTTATATATAACCCTAAACATGATTAATTAGGGTATGGGGAACTTGTTTTGGAGCAGCCTTTGAGAGGGTATTGTGCATCTTTTGTGAGGAAATTGGTGAGAGATTTGAGAGCTTTGTTCTAGGGTTTTGTGGTGAGAATTTGTAACCCTAGTTTGTATTCTCTCTCTATTAGTAAAATTCCCCCCTCCTTGCCCCGTGGACGTAGGCAACTTGCCGAACCACGTAAATTGATGTGTCGCTATTTGTGGTATTTTGATTTGTAATAGCTTTTAGGTTCCCTCGACAGGTCAGTCCTAGAACTGATGAGAGGAAGAGTAAATATCCCACTTTGTTGAGATATTTACTTCAGATTCTTGTTTCCTTGGTGAGACGAGAATTCTTATTATGATCTAGCTCTCTTGTTGTGGCCATTGTTGGCAGAGTCTTTGCCAGAATTTTCGCCAGCACAACAAGTGGTATCAGAGCCCAGATTTCAGATCTAGGGTTTTGAAGTTTGGTGGAGGAAGATTCTTGTGTGAAGCTTAGTTCTTGGAGTTCTCGGCTTCGGTGGAGATAGCATTAGGAGTTGCTGTTGGAGATTTCGCTTTCCTCGTGTGGTTAGGAAATCTATTTGGAATCCGATCTAGGTTCAGTTGGGTGATTCTTTAATCCTATCAAAGTTATTCTTTCTCTACAATTTGGAGTTAGTTTGCAATGGGAGAAAAAGGTGAAAGCAGCAAGTCAATGGCGAGTACAATGCAAATGCAAGTTGGTTTTCAGAACACCAAAATTAATGTGGTGAAGTCTGACGGCAAAATCAACTTTGGTTTGTGGATGGCGGCGTCACGGGGATGCTCAATGCTCAAAATTTGGAGGAGACCATCATGGTCCAAGAGAGGCCATCTAAATATGAAGAGGATGTATGGGATAAGATGAATAGGAACGCGTGTGGGGTGATCAGGTCCTGTTTGGAACAGGAGCTGAAATATGATGTGATTGGGGTGACGTCTGCAATGAAGATGTGGAAAATTCTCAACAATAAGTATCTCGCGAAGAATGTTGAGAACAGTTGCACTTGCCGCTAAGACTCTTCGTGTTTCGTGATGTCCGGGAGCACCTCACTAGCGGCTCATGTGAACAACTATACTAAGTTGTTGTCCGACTTGGCAAATGTTGATGAGAAGATAACGGATGAGTATAAGGCAGTTATTTTATTGGGCTCCTTACCTGATGAGGAGTATGACACCTTTGTACTCACTTTGTTGAACGGACGTACTTCTATCAGCTATAGTGAAGTTACTAACGCATTGACCAACCATGATTTGAGGAGGAAGGACAAGGAGACTTCCCGTGCGAGTACTTCAGGCGAGGCCTTGTCGACGAAAGGTAGAAGCCCATATCCGAAAGGTGGCAATAGAGGGAGGTCAAAGTCAAGAAGGCGCCACCAATTGTCAAAGAACCAATGCGCGTGCAAAGCGGGGACATTGGAAGAGAGATTGTCCAAAGCTCAAGGAGAAAGAAAATAGCAAGAAAAAGGGCCCGAAGGCCAATGAGGTGAATATTGCTAAAGGCGATGATTCCGACGATTCGTGCTATTCTCTATTGATTACTCCGGAGGTGAATCATGTGGAAGCATCAGATTGGATGCTTGATTCCGGCGCTACTTATCATGTGACCCCAGGCCCGGTTTTGCATCTTTTGAGAAAGTCGTGGGGTGTTGTTGTCATGGGAAATGATCAACCCTGTGGCATTTGTGGGATAGGTGCTTGTCGCGGATCGGGATGTCGATGGAGTAGTCTGTGAGTTGAAGGAGGTGAGATTTGTTCCTCGGTGAAGAAAAATCTTATCTCAGTTGGAGCTTTGGAGGCGAAGGGATTCAATGTGACTTTCAAAAACGGTGTAGGGAAGGTTACTAAAGGATCTTTAGTGGTGATGAAGGGAGTCCGCAATCGAAATTTATACTATCTGAATGGGAGCACCGAGATTGGCCACGTTGCTTCAGTTGTTTTAGAGGCGGACAGGAGCAGGCTTTGGCACTATAGGTTAGGCACACAGTGAAAGGTCACCGCAGCGCTATGCTGTGGGCTATTAAAGGAGCCAAGAGTGAAAAAGTTGAGTTACGTGAGCATTGTGTTCTTGGCAAGCGACAAAGTTGAAGTTGAACGACCATCCATCGGCGAAGGGTATTCGGACTACGTGCACACAGATGTTTGGGGTCCCACCAAGACGGCATCACTTGGTGGTAGACATTGGTTCGTCATATTTGTTGATGACTATTCTAGGCGATGTTGGGTGTACACCATGGCGAAGAAGAGTGAAGTCCTAGATATATTCGTGGAGTGGAAGAAGAGATTAGAAGCTGTGGGAGAAAGATCAAGGCGTTGAGATCCGACAACGGTGGTGAGTATACTTTAGACCCTTTCGCCAGCCTATGTCGAGACGAGGGCATAGAGACACTTCACGGTTAGTCATACACCGCAAAGAAATGGGGTGGCGAGAGGTTGAATCGGTCTTTCTTTGGAGAAGGTTCGATGTTTATTGGCATAGTGGTTTAGAGAAGATCTTTTGGGTGAGGCACTTACATATCGAGCCACCTCATCAACAGGCTGCCTTCATCTGCGATTGGGGGAAAGACCCCTATGGAGAAGTGGTCAGGAGAGCCAGGACGAGATTATGACCAGCTCAAGGTATTTGGGTGCCCTGCATTTTATCATGTGAGAACAGATAAATTGGAACCGCGAGCTAGGAAGGCCATATTTGTAGGATTCAAGCGTGGTGTCAAAGGATACAAGCTATGGGATCCATTGATAAGAAGATTGTCTTGAGTAGAGGCGTCACATTGATGAGGCTTCTATCTTGAAGCTTCCCAACTCTCATCAGGTGGAGAGCGACCCGACGAAGGAGATATCGCAGGTGGTGGAGATCGATGCAGCTCCACATTGTCCAAATGGTACAATATCCATTAGAGTGCCGACTGAGGTGACGCCAGGCGAGCACGATGGTGACACGGAGGATATGAGTACAAATGTGCGGGATCGGGGATCGGCTGGGGATTCGGGGATTCTATTGCGGTTCGGAGACATAGGAGAAACATACGATGCCACGGTATGCGACATAGTTGCATATGCACTTCGGTGGAAGTATCGATGAGATGATACCTACTACATTCAGAGAGGCCGAGCAGAGTTCGGAGGCTGATTCGTGGCAGGTAGCTATGCAGGAAGAGATGGAGTCTCTTCACAAGAACGATACATGGGAGCTTGTTGAGCTTCCAAAGGGACGGAAGGCAATTGGTTGCAAGTGGGTATACGCTAAGAAGGAGGGCATTGAAGTCACTCCATTGAGGTTCAAAGCTAGGTTAGTTGCGAAGGGTTATGCACAGGAGGAAGGTATTGATTATAATGAGGTCTTCTCTCCGGTGGTGAAGCATTCGTCGATTCGGATTTTGCTAGCATTGGTGGCACAGTATGGTTTGGAATTAGATCAGTTGGATGTGAAGACAGCATTTCTTCATGGTGATCTTGATGAAGAAATCTATATGACTCAGCCATTGGGATTCCGAGCTGCAGGGAAAGAAAAATTGGTTTGCAGACTAAAGAAATCGCTATATGGTTTGAAGCAATCTCCTCGACAGTGGTATAGGCGATTCGATGGTTTTATGCTTGGTCATTCGTACACTCGGAGCCAGTTTGATCCTTGCGTATATTTTCGCAAGTTGAAAGGAGGTGTGTATATCTATTTATTATTATATGTCGATGACATGTTGGTTGCCTCTATTTCCAGGTCTGCTATAAATGAATTGAAGGCACAGCTTTCAAAGGAGTTTGAGATGAAGGATTTGGGTGAGGCTAAGCGCATTTTGGGGATGGAGATCGGCAGAGACAGGAAGAAGGGCAAAATCGTTTGACAGGATGGCTTATTTGAAGAAGGTTCTTGGCGGTTCCATGTTAGCATGGATCTGAAGCGATCGGTGTACCATTAAGGCCATTTGAAGCTTTCACCGACCTTTCACGAAGACGATTGAAGATCGAGAGTTGATGTCGAAGACTCCATATCGCGCGGTTGGAAGCTTGATGTACGCAATGGTATGTAATGACCGATTTGTCACAGCGGTGAGCATGGTTTGAGATACATGCACGATCGAGTGGGTCATTGGAACGCCGTGAAATGGATTTTGAGGTACATTCGAGGCACGCCAATGTTGGTTTGGTTTATGGCGGGACCTCTGGTGGCGGTTGTGCATGGTTATGTTGATTCGATTATCTTTGGGGATTTGGATACGCCGGTCTGACGGGTATGTGTTCACTTTGACCCGTCTGGCCGGTGTGTTGGAGATGCACCTTGCGATCGTTGCTTTGTCTACGCACGGAGGCGAGTATATGGCAATTACGGAGGCCGTGAAGGAGGCAATTTGGCGAGGACTTTTGGAGGAACTTGGTATATCATAGCGGTCCGTCACCATTCATTGTGATAGCATGAGTGCTATCTATTTGGCGAAGAACCGAGTTCTTCATGCGAGGGCAACACATTGACATTCGTTATCACTTCATTAAGTGATGTTCTTGAAGATGGTGATGTGGAGATTGTGAAGGTCCACACGAAAGATAATCCGCAGATATGCTCACAAAGGTGGTTCGAACAACAAGTTTGATCATTGCGAGACTTGTTGCACATTAAGTGATTGTTGAGGCCGTTGGCGACCATTTGGTGAACTACGTGAAGGCTTGATTCCTTGGGCAAGAGGATACGAGGCGCTAGTTATGATGCGTACCGATTTGGTGAGTTGATCCGTTGTTTGGAGAAAGTTTGGTTTCGCTTGGGTCTCGACTTGTTGTGGATTGAGTCCGTTGTCGTGAAATGGTTTCACTTCGTCTGGACACAACAAGTGAGACATTTGTTTAATTATCGGTGTCGGCTCGGTTTGAGGAAAACATTCACGAGGTGGAGAATTGTTGGAAATATGCACCAAAACATGCACAAGGCAGATTCGGGCTTAGTAGTCGACTACTCGGTAGTAGTCGACTACTCTGCGGTCAACGAAGCTTGCTTTCGGTTTTGAGTCTTAGTAGTCGACTACTCGAGGTTGTAGTCGACTACTAAGGCGATTCGAATCTGGTCATTTTGGATTTGGTTTTAAACCCGTTTAGTTTTGAGTTTATATATAACCCTAAACATGATTAATTAGGGTATGGGGAACTTGTTTTGGGCGACATTTGAGAGGGTATTGTGCATCTTTTGTGAGGAAATTGGTGAGAGATTTGAGAGCTTTGTTCTAGGGTTTTGTGGTGAGAATTTGTAACCCTAGTTTGTATTCTCTCTCTATTAGTAAAATTCCCCCTCCTTGCCCGTGGGCGTAGGCAACTTGCCGAACCACGTAAATGGTGTGTAAGCTATTTGTGGTATTTTGATTTGTAATAGCTTTTAGGTTCCCTCGACAGGTCAGTCCTAGAACTGATGAGAGGAAGAGTAAATATCCCACTTTGTTGAGATATTTAATTCAGATTCTTGTTTCCTTGGTGAGACGAGAATTTTTATTGTGATCTAGCTCTCTTGTTGTGGCCATTGTTAAGTACTCGAGAACCCTCGCCCGCACAACACTATTATGATAGTCAATGTTTATTGTAAACCAATCTCATCATATTGGGATTTGGTAGTCCTTTAGGTTTCCAATGTTAGTCCTTTAGGTTTTCAATGTTAGTAGTTAATATTATCTGCTTATTCTATAAGTATTCTTGTAATCTAAAAAAAATATGAATGAAGTTATCTTCCTAGTACAATATTTCTAACAAGGGGAAGAAGAGAATCTTGAGGGGGTTGCTGTTGTTGTTGTTATTGACCATGTTGAACTCTCAATGACGTCGGAGAGAGAAGAAGAAGAGATAGATGATCAAAACCGCCAATTGCTGTTGTGGAAAAGAGGTAATATATATAAATAAATAAACAAAAGGAAGTAGAATGGTAATAGATAGTTGCGTCATTTGCTTAGGCGATCCTGTTGACTTTAAGGAGAATGGGTAAATATCACCCACTACTTCAGACCATTCAATCCAAGGGAGAGGAATAGTATGCAGTATGCACACCATGAGTTCAATCAAGAGAGAGTAATCGGAGAGTTGAACCATTTAATTTGATGTGTAGAGTAGGAGACTGTTTGGGGTAGAGATCCGCTACATCCTTGATTGTAGAGATTCTCTATAACTCATTAATTAAAACTTTTCACTTAGTGGACCCCATAAATGATATTAATTACCTAAACAATTTAAAAATACTTTTAATCATGGGACCCATTGAGATAAGCCAATAATATTAGTCCACCTAACTTCCACCTAACTAATTGTCTATTTGGGAGAAATTATTAACTTCCAGAATGACCATTACAGTAGTATTCAAGCGAATCGTTTTTCTTTTTTTCTATGGGCTGAAACCTACACACATATAGGACTCTGATAGCATGTGAAAGTCTTTCTAACCATTATATCAAAACTCCAAAGTCATAATAAGATTTGAGGATTATTATTTAATATTCTAGCAGCCAGTTAATAGAAGAGGAGCATAACGATATTGTTATA
The DNA here is from genome assembly GCA_012295165.1 of Asparagus setaceus. Taxonomy (NCBI): domain Eukaryota; kingdom Viridiplantae; phylum Streptophyta; class Magnoliopsida; order Asparagales; family Asparagaceae; genus Asparagus; species Asparagus setaceus. Next base: position 7,723 of record WHSE01000194.1, read on the forward strand.
GCCCCTCAATCACTAGAAATTAATCTCTGTATAATGGCCGACACGTGTCCCGCATTACGCCTAATTCAAGACCAAGATGACTTCCCGCCTCGTCATGGCCGACTCGATCGGCCCAACCTTCAGCGTGGAAGTCAAGCGTACTTCGGCCCTTGACCTGATGAACGCCCCAGCCGACTCTATCGACCGACAACTATCGTAGCCGAGTCAAAAGGCGGTACTTGTCGGCCACCTCATTCGATCAACTCCACAAGCCGTCCGCACTCAACCTACCGACTGACAACTCGCGTAACCGACTCAAAAGGCGGTACCTCTCGGCCCTCGACCAGACGAGTTGAAAGATGACGGTTGCCTCGAAACCCTCACCGACAATTGGTCGCCATCACATTAAATGCATGATCAGAGTCATTATTTCTCCATCCCCGAAAGTCTTTATGACACATCGGACCTCGTCAGCACCACGCCCAATCCGTCACACTCACATTAAACGCTGGGATGACTCACTCATTCTCTACAGCTGACACCTGTAAAAATGATGCTGACGAAGCCGCCGGCTCAGACTTGGCCGAGATTACCAAATTACCCCCCATAACTACTATAAATAGGGGGATTGTTTGCAACACATGGTAAGCAATTCCTTCTGCTTACTGAGAACTTTTTCAGTTCAGCTTCTTCTCCACTCAAGCTATATACTGACTTGATCGTCGAAGGAACTACCGGAGAACCCAACTCCACCCTCTTACGAGTTCTTTCATGTGCAGGAGAGAACAGCAAACCCCTAAACTGGACATCTGAAGGAGTTAGAAGACCTTACTCATCCTAAACACACCTTTTAACCTCCTGTTTGATAACTGAGACATCAAAAGATATCAAGACAGTTAATGTGAAAATTTGTTGGGGTCGGAGGTGCAATAAAAAAAGGATTAATTACATTTCGGTAATCTAAGTTTTTACTTAAACTATTGCATATCTATGGCAACAAGCTAACGCCATTGCTTTTTGCTGGAACAGAGTTCTTGTTTGATGTTAGTTAAGATTAGTGTTAAGTTTGGGGCTAGGAGTAGGGTTTATAACAATAAAACTTTAATCAATAATCATTGTTATAATCCTACTCCTGACCCCAATTCTAATTCTAACAGAAAACCCTCACCTTAATTGGCAACCAACAAGAAATTGAAAACAACAAAAAAGCAATGTTAACATTCCGACAGGTTACGGAGTCAGTCTTGTAATTACAATCAACAATATCAAGGGTTGTCCGTGTAAATACACTATACCCCAGGGTGTCGCCATTTAATTAATCCAGTAAACAATGGGGTTTAAATGCATCTCCTTTTACCCATGTCAGAAAAACCCAATAACTCTTGACCTTCAACCTCCATAATTTTAAAACAAAACCAAACCAACCCGCCAAATATTCTAGTGTTGAGATGTTGGCAACTTCCATAGCTACTATCATTTTTGCATGATGAAAAGACAAAGAAAACAGTATCATAAGGTTCTGAATCTCAAATAGCATGATAAAACAATGTCAACATAGGTCTTTGTATGGTAAACAAAACCCATTCTACAGAGGAGAATAATAACTAGGGTAGAATTTTATGCTGAGGGCAACCCATTGAGTCAAAACTGATGCTTTCTACCGGTGATATTCTGAGATTTGTTGAGTATGTAACGCAGCGCGGAAGTAAAAATCTCGAAATCTATCAAGGGGTGCTCTCTGAATCCACAAAGAACGATCTTCGAATCCATGAAGAACTTCGAATCCATGAAGAAAATATTAAGAGGAATCTATTGATAAAAAGTTATGCCTCTAGGGCTTACAACACTCCGCTTAAATAGAAAATAAACAAGACTCCTACTATGACCCGAACTTTGCCAAAAATAGAAATAACAAAACTCTCCTTAAAAGACTCCTTATGATTAGGGAAGTAAATCGGTCAAATTTGGAATCAAACCGGATTTGCTTCCTAATCAAAACAAACTCCTAAAACATTACCTAAAGTAATAAAAAAAACTTATAAAAACTCTAATATCTCTCAATCCGGAGAAAATTTGGCAAAACGGATGGCGGCAAACCAAACAACGGTAGGTTTGGTTGACTCCGTCTCAAAAAAATACACGATTTACATATGTAATTCCTCCAATTCCGACGTACGGTTTGAGAGATATGACCCATTCTTCGTTGCAAATTATTTTCCTTGGTCGGGCCCGCGTTTGGGCTTGTGACGGTCCCGTTTCTCCATAAATATATCCACAGTGCATTCTACATCAGTATGACTCCCTCGTACTTGACCTGAAACCATTTCATGGCATCATCCATTGTGACTATGTGTTGAATTACCAACAGAGGAATTGCAGCGGCGACGGCGGCCAACACGATAACCTGGGCGTTCCAACACGACGTAGAAATCCATGCCGTAGATCCCAGTTGAAGGATCACATCTGCCAAAGAGAATATATAGTGTGATGAAATTGACTTAAGCTTGATATTTACGTACTCAGACTACAACATGAAAGATGGTTTTCAATATAAGAATTACATGTAATATCTGTTATAACTTGAAAATAGCGCTTAATACGAAGGGATTATTGCTGCTCACGAGTGGGCAGCTTATTATGTTGTTAAATGAGCTAAAAAAACCAAGGTTGGTAAGTCAATGCTCATAGGAGCTACACTATTTCCACGTACACAACAATAGAGTAAAGTGTGGGATACATTTTCTTCCACTTTTTTCAAAATTGATGACTCGTCAAGGGACCCGAGACTTCTCTATTGTGACAGTGTTTTTCAAAACCACAGTGGTTTTTAAAAGACAATAATGAAATCATAGGTGGCCTAGTCTCGTCCCTTGAATTCGGAATGTACGTCAATGATTGAAGGAATTGGACACTCTCTAATTACCGCCTAATTAGAAAGTAAATTATACAATTCTTGCAATTAGTTGTTGAAGTAGAGGAAGAGGAAGAGAATGAGATCAACTTCACTCAGAAATTATGCATTTGATGCTATGACAGGTTATATCTAGACACATGACAATTCCACCATTTATTACATTGTCTCTGAACACATGACAATTAACCATGTGATACATCGTGTCCAAACACATGCAAAATCATGAGAATTAAAAAGTTATAGTAGAACTTGTTGAGGAGAAATCGAGCTCGATCGAGAGCTAATGGCCTTAAATATATGCTAGAAACCAATATAATCTATACTTAAAGTTTCTAATATTTACCACAACTCTTATTTAAATTCACACTCTTTCTTATCCTTTCTAATATCAAGCTACGCTCACAGGTAACCTTCCTCTTCATTTGTTATTTAATCATACCGTACCAACTAAGTATATGACTCTGAAAAGTGGAGAGAGGGTTTAGTGGAAATTTTCTATTAATTACACCAAACATATCATTGGACATAGATATAGTAGCATTACGATATCTGCTTTCCTTTATTTTAGTCCCACATCGATTAGAATTCTAGGACCTCTCCTCTTACTCTTGTATTTAAGCAGTTCAATACAATGAATAAAATAACTCTTCTCTTCCCTAAAGTCTCTCTTTTCTTCCCTAAAGCTCTATTCTTAACATGGTATCAGAGCCAAGTTATCAAAACTAGAGAGACATCCTTTCTCCTCCACGATCTCGCGGCCGCCGAGGGGATTTTGCCGCACTACGTGCTTCCTCTCGGCGGCTTCGACACCGACCTTGACTAAAATCAACTCTTTCTCATCGGCTGCGGCACTGCTCACCCGAGAGCATTGTTCAGCATCACCGGTACTGTTCACCCGAGAACACTGTTCATTTCGCGGGTGTACTGTTCACCCGAGAACACTGTTCAAACTTGTCAACGTCCTCGTCTTCACCCGCACAACAGCCACCATCAATGACGTCGTCACACTCTTGGCATACCGTGTTTGCCCCATGATGCTGCCCTCGACCATCGAGATAGCCTACTGCAGTGCTCTCTATCGCCATCCACTCGATGTCCTTCGACCATAACTTAGTCGATAATCTTCGTCTCCAACTGCGCCTCGTTCCGCTACTAGAGACACCTCCGAGCACCACGCCCACACCACTCGAAGCCTCAATCTATCGCTCAACATCCCGCTCGACCACCGTGTCCACACCGCTTGACGGCTCGATCAACGTCAACCAAGCCCACCAGATCTGCACCAACGAGCACCTTGCCTGAGCCAAATCTGCACCCGCTCGCCAACGACGATGCCTTGTCCGCACAACCGCACCATCGCTGGTCCACAACGCGATCTCACTAGCCCACTTCGATGTCACTTGACCACTCGATCCAAAATCGCACCACCGCACCGTCGCTGCACCAGGCGACCACGCCAGCCATATCTGCACCATCGCTCGACCCAGTTCGAGCTAGAACAGCATCCGGTCATCCACGGCGCGCAAACGCTCGACCGCCGTCCACGCGGCAACCGTCGCTGCGCAGCAGCCAACTCACTGCGGCTTGACCAACCTAGCCAACACTGCGCCATTGCACCGTCGCTAGACCAGATCTGCCATGGCGCCATCCTTGCTTTCGACCACCACGAGCGGTTAGCATGGCAATGACACCACCGAATCTCTCCATATGTAGCGTCCACAAGAGCGACATCGTCGGACCATCTACAGCGCCCACGGCAGCGACATCGCCGAACCATCTGCAACTGCAGCGCCCATGGCAGCGACACCGCCGAACCTCTGCATTTGCAGCGCCCATGGCAGCCACATCGCCAGACTATCTGCAACTGTAGCGCCCACGGCAACGACACCGTCGGACCCTTCTATTTGCAGCGCCCTCAGCAGCGACACCGCGGGACCAGACTACACCACGATCTTGCCACCTGCAATTCTAGCAACCGATGTGCTCCAATTCAACCGCCTCTCACCAAGCCCTGCCAATAACCATCTATCCAAATTTGGCTTGTTTTATCCAAACTCTCGGTTCTCTACCGACCGTGAGTTTGGCCGGGGGTGTTAGATATAGTAGTATTAGGATATCTGCTTTCCTTTATTTTAGTCCCACATCGATTAGAATTCTAGGACCTCTCCTCTTACTCTTGTATTTAAGCAATTCAATACAATGAATAAAATAACTCTTCTCTTCCCTAAAGTCTCTCTTTTCTTCCCTAAAGCTCTATTCTTAACATACACCAAACATATCATTGGACATAGATAAGTCGTAAGACCGGCATGAAAACAGAGTCATCAAAGACGGTAGATTCAAGCTTCTTAGCTACATGTACGAATCATGACGACTACGGCTAAAACTAGCTTTTTACATAAAATCCAAAAACTTTTTTATCTCTCAAAATTTCAGCAAAATACTTTACTACAAAGAATCCAAAAACTTTCTTTTATTTCTCAAAATTTGAGCAAAACTACACTCACACTCATTCCAAACTCCTCTACCTTTTAAATTGCACTTCTCCTATCCATCAACTCTTGCATCAAATTGCCCACATCAACATAAGAAGACCCTCCAACCTCCATGACCCTGCTTTCTCTCCGAACTCGCCACCAGCCGCCTCCTCTCTGCCTCCTCCCTCCTCCCATCAACCTTTCCACATTTGCCTCCTTGGCCTGCCTCCATCACCACTCTCCTCCCGTCACGCCATTCACCTTCACCCTACCCCCACCCCGATCCCCAACACGTCAACAATTAACCTCTCATTCAAAAACTGCTCTGCAAACATCGGCCACGTCACCATCGGTTTCCCGGGGCTAATCGCCTCTAGGCTCGAATTCCATCCACAATGCGTTACGAAACATCCTACCGACTTGTGATTCAGTATCAGCAGCTGTGGTGCCCATCCTTTTATGACCAGACCGCGGTCTTCGTTCTGTTGTGTACCACGGAGGTAAATTTTCATATTGTGACCCTTCATCACCCGGATGAAGGGTCTATTCATCGCCTCGAGGCCCAGCGCCGGTGAAGAACACGAGGATTGAGATATCGACCATTGACCGAAACACACGTACACCACCGAGCCGGGCTCTTGCTATCGAGCCAATCTGTCGGGTAGTGTCACATTACCTCCGTGTTTATGGCATTGCATAGCGATAAGGGACCCATATGCCAGGCCTTCGGCCATGGCGTTCGATAGTGGTCGATGTACTCGGGCTCGAGCTCATAGAAGCTGTTGAGTATTAAGCCGTAACTCTTAGGCTCGGCGTCTTCAATCGAGGCAAACATACTGGCCTTTTTAGGATCTGTGTCAGCTGACGAGTCGATTTGGGACTTGAACAGCTTGATATTGTGAGGGAGACCGGTAAGGACAAAGTCCTCCGCCTCCGGCGGGAGCGTTTGGAGGGGCTTGAGCTTGTTGAGAACATCAAAGGCACAGTTGGCGAAGGCACTCGTTCCTTCGAAAGAGAGCCTGGGAATGCCGCGCTCGGCTGCAACGTCGACCGTCCACGGGAGGAACACGTCGGTGACGACGCAGTCGGGGGAGAGGTCGGCGAGGACACGGTTGAAGGGTTCACGGAGGGCGGCGACGGCAGCTATGAATGTGAGGTGCATCGCCGGGGTAGTGACCGCGGCGAGATTTTGGCAGTCCGTGGGGAGGTCGGGGACGGAGGGGAAGGGGACGGTGAGGAGGCGGACGCCGGAGACGGCGGCGGCGAGGGAGGAGGCATTGCCGGGGGTGGTGAGGATGGTGGCTTCGACGCCACGAGAGGCGAAGACGGCGGCCATGTCGAGCATGGGGAGCATGTGGCCGGGGGCCATGAAGGGGAAGAAGAGGATCTTGAGGGGGTTGTTGTTGTTGTTATTGACCATGGTGAATTCTCAATGAAGTTGAAGAGAGAAGAAGAAGAGACAGATGATCAAAACTGCCAATTGTCGGTGTCGAAAATAGATGAATAACAAAAGCAAGGGAGGAGAATGGTAAAGTGAAAGTCGCGTCATTGCTTAGGCGATCGTGTAGATTTAATAAGAAGACAGATGTGACCTAGAACCAGTCTTCCATTAAAGAAGAATTGGCAATCATAAATAGTATATATGATGATTATCCGCCCACTTGTCCATTTAAGAGAGAAAAAATTGAACCATTTGACTGACAGCAATTTACTTCTAGAATGGCAACTGCTGTCAGTTTACTTCTAGAAAGCCAACTATAGTGGAATACAAGTGAATCATTTTAAAGCGGTTTCTGGAAGAGGTACATAATTATATGGCTAAATGGCACTTAAATACCCTATTGTTTCACTATCTTTACACTTAAATACCATAAGTTATAAAAAATAGCATAAAAATACTCAAGCTGTCCGTCGTTAGAATTAGGCTAACACCGTTAAAAAATACATGTTTTGACGAAAATGTCTTCCATTAAAATGGTGGTAATAAATTCAAGGGGAATGTCAAATGGTATTTAAAGTAATAAATAGAGGCAATAGAACAATAAAATTCCTATGGGCCAAGTACATGGGAATATTCCTCGAATATTCTAACACTCATTTAACAGAAGGTAGCAATGTGCTACTTTTGATAACTTAGGGTATTTTATGCTATTTTTACAACTTAGGATATTTAAGTATAAATGTAGTGAAACAATAGGGTATTTAAGTGTCATTTAGCCTAATTATATCGGGATAGTTAATGTGAAAATGTTTTGGGTGGATCACGATCAGCTGCAATCATTATAAAATTAGGATAAATTACTTTCCATTCGAAAGTATGTGTATCAACCGGATATAACTTCCAATGTTACTTATTGTAATTACACGATAATCCTAGAATATAACAAGTTAACACCATTGTTTTCTGCAAGTTGACACCACTATCTTTTGCTGACATGGGGCTCTTGATCGATGTTAGTTAGTAACAAAGATTACTAACTATTGGGCCTCATGGAATAGAATGCTCATTCCCACTTCTCATTCAATTATACCAAATAAAACATATTTTTGGATGTCATAATGTGAAAAAATTGAAATACATTCCAAATATGCATTGCTTGCTTATTAGTTGGCCCTACCAAACATAAAAAAGATTGTCATTCCCACCTCACTCTCAAAATAAACATTCAATTCCCACATTATTTCCATTGCATTTCTTTAACTCATTACATTCTCTACCAAGCAGATAGATTCCAAGATCACTCGTACGCAATCAAAGTATCTCATAGTCACCCACAAAGGTATGCAGACATTCGAGCCACCTTATAATTACAACACCGCTATGTAATTAATCCAATAAACCATGGGGTTTAAATGTCTCTAGGGGCGGATCCAGAAAATTTAGTCACTGGGGGCAAAATTATAAATATATATGAGTGAATACGGCTAACCCTAATTATCTTTTACTCTTTTTTTGTTTTGTTTCTTCTTTAGTTATTAGTTTATTTTATTTTTTCTGAATCGATCTTAGTTATTCAATTATATGTTAAAATCATCATTAGCATGTCTTTTTATCAATTAACCCGCTGCCTTTTATTTTCCACAAAAGGATGAAAAAGGCTAATTTGCACTTAAATACACTATAGTTTCCCCTAGTTTGCACTTATACACCCTCACATGTTTTAGGTTGCACTTATATTACCCTAAAGTTTCTAAAGTTACACTTTATTTACATTCTGGTATGCAAGCGAGAATTTTCTCTTTTACCCATGTGACACTCATAAGCTAATTTTAGAATATTTTAACTCTTAATATTTCTTGAATTTCTTGTTAAATATACCCTAGTTCTCTTTTAAATCTATCCTAATTCTATCTTAAAATTGAATTATTATGGGTTTAACAAGAATTCAATAAATATTAAGAGTTAAAAGTTATAAAATTAGTTTGTTAGCGTCACATGCAAAATGGTGGAAACTTCTAACGTTTGCACAACATTGATATTAAATGTAAATTATAGAATATTCAAGGTATGTTAGTGCCCTCAAAAACCAAATGAGGGTACATAAGTGCAATGTGAGAAACTATAAGGTATATAAATGCTAATTAGCCAAATAGAAAGCCAAAGTCTCATCCTTTCAAAAGCAACAATGAACCCGCAAATACTCAAAGTCCCTCTCACGTGGATTTGACATTCACAAAGGGACAAAACTCTAAGCAAATTAGTCCCAAAACAGCAAACACCCATTTTCATGTTCATCTCCTTCCTCTCTCTCATTTTGTTTTCTTTTCTTTTGAACCCAATAGCCTTCAATGAGAAAAAAAATTAAAAAAATAAAAATAAAAATAAAAGAAGAACGGTGCTTCTCTCTTCTCCGGGTCAGTGGGGACAGTTGACCCCACTGCCCCCACTGTAGATCCACCCCTGAATTTTATGTCTCCTTTACCAAGGTAAAAAGAAAAAAAAACAAATAACGCTTAGCTTTCAACCTCCATAATTTTAAAACACAACTAAGAAGGCTATGCCTACACGTAACAACAATAGATGCACAAAACCAAACCGACCCACTCTGCATTCTATTGTTACGATGTTGGCATGTTGGTGACTTCTGTAACTTTATTATTTTTGCATGATGGAAATGAAATGAAAACAGTATCATCAAGTCACGAATCTTAACTACCATGATAAAACAATGTCAACAATGATCTGCAAGGTCTTTTCACTAAAGCAAAATTGTATCACAAACAAAACCCATTCTACAGATTCTGAAGATAATAATATAATTGGTATCAACATTTGATTAATCTTATGCGTAAGTGTATTAAACAACCCAAGTGGACAGGTGTCAGAGATCCAATCTTTGTGGGCCCATCAAAGACCAATCTTTTATCAAGGACAGAGATTGTTGGTAGTGTAAGCTAGGGTCCAAAATGTTGAGATGGAAGCAAGCTGGACTCAACCCTTGCATCACTGTACAAAAATATCCCTAATTTGAGGATGATTGAGAGCCAAAGAGTAGAAGCTAATGATATTGCCAGCTTTGTACCATAACAAGCCACATACCTTTATGAAATGTTTGGGCCTTTCGTAACCTTGCGAGTAAAAATCTGGAATCCATTTAGGGTTGTTCTACGAATCGAGAATGATAGAATCTGAAGAACTTGAATCCACGAAGAAATTATTAAAGAGGAATTTTATTGATAAAAAGATATATTGATTCTAGGGTTACATGACTCTTCTTAAATAGAAAATTAAAATAGACTCCAATAAGACTAGAATTATAAAAAATAGAAAGTATTAAATTCTAGCCTAAAAGACTCCTATATTATAGAAAACAAATCAGTCTAGTATCAATCAAAATTGAATTTATTTCCTAATCTAAATAGACTCCAACTTTATTACTAAAAATAAGCTAAAAGCTGATTATTTTTGGATTTCTACTAAAAACTGGTGATACTGATAAGATTTTGAAAATCTGACAATCTGGCTGGCTTCATCTTGTCGAGATAGGCGATTTTCATATATAATATGTCAGAATCTGCCTTCCGTATTAGAAGTTCACGATCGTTTTAACAGGAGTCGATATAATATTGTATTCGTATTTAGCTTGTGATTGTCCCGCTCCTCCATAAAAGTGTCTGTTAAGTATCCTACATCAGTCTCTCCTTGTTGAAAGAAGCTCAACCTCGAGCTTATATTTGCTTAAATAGTAGCTTCACTGAGATACACTTTTCTTCTCCTGCATCGATCAGCGTCCGCCTTATACTTAGTGTTATGGTCATAACCACTAACTAGTGATTAAGGAGAAAAAACGAGACATTGACCGCGGATAAGCTTCGCTGTCAACAAAAGCGACTTCGAGCCTCGTGCGGAGCCAGCGGGGGTGGCACCTTTCACCAGCCCACCGTGGTCCATCAGCGACTATCACGTGGCCGACGAAAGGCGGTGCAAGCGGTCCGACAACAACTCTCTCCAGTGACGGCGAAGCGGTATGATCGTCCGCCAGTAGGTCAGCCTGGAGCTATTATTCGTATTTCGTCCCCGCAGGCCAGAGCGTGGGGAACTGTGTCGTCTTCAACGGTGATCCGCTTCGAGCAGCGGAAGACGCAGTGAGTCCGCCCTGGGATTGATCGCCCCAAAGGCGTCGAGGCGGTCGCGGCCGAGGCTTCGGCCTCGGCTCCCACCTGTCTGCGTGATTCCTCCACTCTAACGGCGGTTATCACGATTTTCGAGCCCGTCGGCGTCGCATTAAATCGCGGCAGCGGTATAACTCCCCATCTCTCACGGTATTTAAGGCACCTGGACCCATGCGCATTCACGGTAGTCAATCCCATCCATTAATGGCGAATAGACCACACTAACCCTCAAATTACCCGCAAGTTGACACTGTAAAGGCCGATACCGTAGCGACGAGAGATGCTCGACCAATCAGCGGCTCACCGTGGAAGAGGGTGACTCGGCAATGGTTCCTTAGCCAGCGGAAGGCGAAAATACCCCGCAACCCTAGGTATAAGTAGCAGCGTGAGCAACGAACCAAGTAAGCAATCTCTTCCGAGTGAATTCCTGCTACATTAGATTATCTCCCTTTTACTGACTTGACCGTCGGAGGAACCACCGGAGATCCCAACTCCGCCTCTTAGGAGTCCTTCTTCTACTGGCGGCGAATCCCTTGACTGGAGTCAGCGTCGCTGGGCTTTAGGAGAGAAGGCGGACTCCGCTCTCTTAAAAGCTAAACTCACTCGAGGTTAGTGACTGTGATTATATACATCAACACTTAGCATTGATTTTCTCTATCTGTTCTTTTACCTTCTCAGCTAAATCTTCTTCTAAATTAAACTTTTGAATGAATCTTTCCATATTATTTTAATATGACTGACGGCATATGGATCTAAAGATGACTTGAAAAACTCCTCAAAGTATGTTCCATGTTGCTTCTCATATTCTAGTGCTGAAAGTATCATCAAAATCTTCTTAAAATTATTCACAACTTTTACTTCCAGAGAAGAAATTTCTCCTTCATACCTCATACACAATTCTTTCATCTCTTTTGCCTCGAGCCCTCCATCAAATAATTCACACATATTATCAATTGTCTCACTCTCTAATTTATCCTTCTCCTCCATCGGGACAACATCAATATGTGCTATATCTATCACAACCTCTTTGAGAATATCATGCATAATATTCATCTTCACTATCATATCACCATCAGCATCATGAATCTCATGCATAACGAGTGTTTGCACCTTCGGAGGAATTTCTGCGGGGGCAGGTTCTCCTATTTCAATTACAACTAATGTATAGACCTCTTCAGATTGCTTCAAGTCTTCGGCTAAAGTCTTGTTGTCTGCCACCAAAGATTTTTTCTTCTCAGTAGCCTCTATCTTGGATTGTTTCTTTTCTATAAGAGGCATGAGTACAACTCGATGTCCATCTTTCTTGAAGACATAAACATTGTCTCTGTTTTTGTGGGTGGCACCAACATCGAACTGCCATGGCCTACCTAAAATCATATGACAAGTATCCATCTCGACCACATCACATAATACCTTATCAACATAGCGGCCTATGGAAAAAGATACCTGACACATCCCATCATTCTACACATTATTGTCTTTGTGAATCCAGTCGATCTTGTAGGGAGGTGGGTGTTTCTCTATCTTCAAACCTAACTTATTCACCATATGCCGAGAGACAAGATTCTTGCTACTGTGACTGTCAATGATAACATCACAAATCTTCTGCATCACAGTGCATCTCGCGCGAAAGATATTGTACTTCTGAGATTCTTCTCTCTTTGTTGCTTCTTGAGTCCTCTTCATAACTCCAAGATCTTGCTTAGGGACAAATTATGCTTGTTTAATCTCTGCATGATCATAGTTATAATTTGCACTTGGATATCGATTGAACATATAATAATAGGTAGGAAGGAAACGAGCTTTTAATAACTTCTTCATCTTCTCCCACTTATCGACTTTCGGTTTTCCTTGATGGGATAGATTCATGCATACTGATTCCCACCAAGCAGATGCTCCACCCTTAAGTCGGTAGGCCACCAACTTAACCTTCCGCTCATCTAGGATCTCCATATACTCGAAAAACCTTTCCACCTCTGCAATCTAATCAAGAAATTCTTCGATATGAAGTTGCCCGTTAAAAGATGGCAGATCCATCTTCATCTTGAACCCTCCAGCATCATAATTGTCATGTCATCGGCGGTCTCTGTGATCATCACCGCGGCGTGGGGCTTCATAGTTATCACTATTGCTGTTGAATTCTTCATGCGAAGTCCGATCCGTCTTTGGCGACCATCAACGCGATCTCGAACTTGTCCACGGTCGGGCGGCTCCCTTTGCCAATGCAAGTCGGTCTCACGAGTCTTAATCGAGTTAGGGTAATAGGATCTTCGTGCTTTGCCATCGGATTAGAAAAATAAGTCTCGATACCAATTAGCCTTGTAAAACGGAATCCACCTAGGGTTATTCTCTGAATCCACATAGAATGATCTCGAATTCACGAAGAACTTTGAATCCATGAAGAAATTATTAAAGAGGAATTTTATTGATAAAAAGATATATTGATTCTAGGGTTACATGACTCTTCTTAAATAGAAAATTAAAATAGACTCCTAATAAGACTAGAATTATAAAAAATAGAAAGTATCAAATTCTAGCCTAAAAGACTCCTATATTATAGAAAACAAATCAGTCCAACATCAATCAAAATTGAATTTGTTTCCTAATCTAAATAGACTCCAACTTTATTACTAAAATAAACTAAAAGCTGATTATTTTCAGTTTCTACTAAAACTGGTGATATTGATGAGATTTTGGAAATCGACAATCTGGTTGGCTTCATCTTGTCGAGATAAGCGATTTTCATATATAATATGTCGAATTCGCCTTCGGATTAGAAGTTATGATGCGTTCGTTTAAGTGGATAGTATTTAGGCTTGTGATTGTTATTAAAACTTCTCCAAAATTCTCCGCTAAGTGTCCTACATCATTTCTCCAAGTCTTTTTCAAGCTTTTCCTTTGCGTCTCAATCCCTATTGTAGTAAAAAGTGTTTGGAACATAATGGATTATTTGACACTAGTCTCTCTTTAGATGTGGTAATTGGTCGATTTCGGGTTGGATCCTATAAGATTCATACCCAAATCCATTTTGCTTTTGGATATCCATTTGCTCCTTCATATCCATTATGGAGTTCTTCATCTAGGTGTGTTGAAATCTGAAATTTGGATAAGTGGACTTGATGACTTCGTTGCCGGCCAAATAAATTGCTTCACCCAATTCCTATGGTAATTGATTGGATTCGGGTACGATCCTATTTCAGATGTTTATGCGGTTCCATACCCATTAAGTAGCTAATGTATGTTTATGCGGTTCCATACAAAAATTCTCTACTCTTCATTTATTTCCTTGAGATTTTACATAATTAGTTTACATTCATTTTTTTTTGGAGGAATTATTTGGGTAGGTTGCTGACTAATTGTTGGTGGATAATGGATTCAATCGAGTGTAATTTGGTAACTCGAGAGCTTCTAAAAAAGCCCGATTCGGTTTTGAAGGTTTTGAATGAATACTAAGAGTTGTACAGTGATTTTATATATATATATATATATATATATAGATGAGCTACAATCCACTTAAGTGGATAGCAACCTTTGTCCTCCTAACTTTTATCCACTCATTTTGTGTTAAGATTTGTCTTTATCGAGATACACAAATCTCAAAATAGTCTTCATATCTTACATGGATCCCAATGCAAAATCAATGGAGAAAAGTTAGGAGGACAAGATTCCTATCCACTCAAGTGGATTGTAGTTCATCTCTCTCTCTCTCTCTCTCTATATATATATATATATATATATATATATATATATATATGGTAATATGGTAATTTGAATGAATTTTGAAGGACATTTTTGAAAATCAAAAGTTTTGACACCAATATCCTCTTTTATAAGTAGAGTATATATATATATATATATATAAATATATATATATATATATATATATATATATATATATATATATATATATATATATATATATATATATATATATATATATATATATATATATATATACTTAAGTTTATAGAGAATAGTATACACCAATTTTTTTATCCATTGATGTTGCCTTTAGATTTGTGCCATCAAGAGATGCACAAATCTCAAAATGGGCTTCATATCTTTCATGGATCTCAATGCAACATCAATGGATAGAAAAGTTGGTGTATGAATATTCCTATAAGCTTAAGTTTATAGGAGATTTGGTCTATATTGGTGTATCAAATCTCCTATAAACTTAAGTTTATAGGGAATATATATATATATATATATATATATATATATATATATATATATATATATATATATATATATATATATATATATATATATATATATATATATATATATATATATATATATATATATATATTCCTATAAACTTAAGTTTATAGGAGATTTGATATATATATATATATATATATATATATATATATATATATATATATATATATATATATATATATATATATATATATATATATATATATATATATATATATATATGGAAAAAGGACTATGAGGTGGTGACTCATTTAGTAAAATGAGCTACCCACTAATTGGTATAGTCATTAGGCCCACCTAGTTGTCACATCCATTGAGTGTGGGGTATTGTGTAAGTGAGTGGTAGCTCACTTTACTAAATAGTGCTTAGCTCATATTCCTTAATCTATATATATATATATATATATATATATATATATATATATATATATATATATATATATATATATAGATCTCATGAACTTAAGTTCATAATGAATAGTGGTGCACCAACTTTTCTAACCACTCATCTTGCTTTGGGATCAGTGAAAGATATAAAGCCACTTTGAGATTTGTGCATCACAAATCTCAAGACAAGATGAGTGGATAAAAAGTTGGTGCATCACTATTCATTATGCACTTATGTTCATAGGAGCCTGCTCTCTCTCTCTCTCTATATATATATATATATATATATATATATATATATATATATATATATATATATATATATATATATATATATATATATATATATATATATATATATATATATATATATATATATATACATATACATATATATATATATATACATATATATATATATATATATATATATATATATATATATATATATATATATATATATATATATATATATATATATATATATATATATATATATATCCATTCTGTCATTTTTATTATCCTCTTACATTTATTCACATCCTATATATACGGTGGTGCATACTTTTGCATATGATACACTAGTAGAAAATCAACTTTTAGTGGCGGGCAATCCGTCACCAGTAATGATCAAATCCGTCGAATACACATTCGTGGCGCTATTTCCGTCGCCAATAATCTGCGTCGTCAATGTACATTGGTGGCGGTCGTCCGTCACCAATGGTCATCGGCGGCCAAGCATTGGCGACGGACAACATTGGTGGCGGCTACGTCGTCGTCGTCAATGCGCGTGGCCGGTGATACCGTCGCCAATGAACATTGGCGGCGGTGTCGCCGCGTCGTCAATGAGCATGGCGGCGGCAACATAGCGTCACCAATGATCATTGGTGGCGGCTATGTCGCCGTCACCAATGATCATTGGCGACGCTATGTCTCCGCCACCAATGATCATTGTCGGCGGGCCGACGCCGTCACCAATGCACATTGGCGGCGCTTTATAGCCGTCGCCAATGAGCATTGTCGGCGGCGGCGTGGCGTTACCAATGCACATTGGCGGCGGCGTCGTTAATCGTAAATGTATATACATTGGCGGCGGATGGCCCGTCACCAATGTTAATTAGCGACGGGGCAATCCGTGCCAATGATTATAATTCAAAAATAATTTCACCGCTTTTTGAGCCCCCCAATTGGGAATATATACCTGTTAATACCAATATTCACATTTATCAATTCACATTCAACAATATTCACACTCATTGATTCATATTCATCCAGTATTCCAAATCAATTCAAACACAATACATGTCCATCCTCAAACAATATTTGTACATATTCAACCACAAATCAATAAAACTAGAAATCGAAATATAAAACATATATATAATCCGAGGTCGTAATATGTTCAACACAATCGAAGTCCACAAAAGTAACAAAAAAGTCTAACTCACAACTCACTCATGCTGGTCCCTATCATCATGATCCCTATCGTCGATGGCGGTTGCATCAGAATGACGTACCGTACTACTGCTTCCTACGGGAGTACCTCCTCTAGCCTGACAAAAATGTAAATCAATATGAGAATATATTCCAAAATATTCATAATAAATACAAAAATAATATGACATATATACCTCTCCACCACTTGCGGTGAATGCTCATCAAATGCCAACTCCATGATATCCATTATATGAAGTGAGTAACTCCTTTAAGGGTTGAGAATCGATGAGTGTTGAGCGACATCCCAAGTCGTTTGTGTACCTCTAACTCTTGCTTAATAGTGGGAAGAAAACTTAAAGCCAAAGGAAGTTCAACATTCTTCATCAAGTATTTTCCAATCTTACCCACGACGATGATGTGTCACATGGTGTCGAGGTCTCGGATGGTCGCTAGGCTTAATGGTGGTGGTGAATGTCTTAACTCTAGCACTTGACAAAGGCACTCTTCCTTTCTTTCTTGGTTTTAAACCGTAAACTCCGTCAATGACTTCCATCCAATCGTCTCTCGTCATGCGGTTAGGTTCTACCGGAGTGTCCTCTATACCCTGAGACTGCATGACGGGTCAAGACAACATTTTGAGAAGCTTCTAGCGCCGCCTGTATATCACATATCAAAAAAATTAGGAACTATGATGAGAAATCATTAAGTATATACAAATCTAAAATTCAAAATATACTTACGTGCAATTCATTAATTTTCTCCACCTTTTTGGCATTCTCATCTACATCTTCATAGCCAAAGGTTGTATAAACTCTTACGGCAAGAAGAGTGGAGCATAGTCAAAGCGTCTGTGATATATTAAATTCCAAATTAAAGGTATGAAACTAATCACATGATATCAATTTTAATAATATGATCATACCGGGTTTCACTCAAATACTTATGCTCGATCCGAGCATAAGGAGTAGATCTAAAAGTGATCGTAAAGCTTGATCTGCGATTATACGATCTTGATCTCACATATTTTCTACAAAATAAAGTACTTTATTAGTATGCGATGATAGTATATAAATGAAAAATAATTCCAAGATAATATTATAAATTAAAAATAATCCACCTTCTTCTAAGCCCTCCCTCGATAATGAGAGTCATCCAATTAAATGGAGGAACTCTCTTATCAAGCTCATAGATCCTCTTCCAATCGAGATATTATTGTAAAATATCTTTTCTTGAGATCACTTTTCCAACAGAATAAGCTTAGCCATTCTGGGATAACATAATCCCAAGACTCGGTTGTCCTCAAGACAATAATGATCCCGCAAGTTACATGGCCAAAAATTACACTATAAGAACAATCATTGTGAATTGTAAACAAAATAAGTAGTATAATAAATAATTACCATGAGCTTATCCCAAATCTTCTTTATGCCTTTAAATTCTTGCTCGTCAAAGTTATGAGCAATGTTAATGGGCGTGGGTCTCTTATTAGCGGTAGATCAAGTTATTAAATCTGACCCAATCCCCAATAGGAATGTTGCCCTTCCACTCCAAAATGGCCCGGTACCCTTTCGGAGGTACTTTAGTCTTTTCCTCACTCCCATGCCTACCAGGTTTCTCATAATCTTTGTCGCCTATGAAGACAAAGAGAAATAAATTTCTTATAAACTTAAATAAATAAATAAATATGAAATCTCAAAACTTTACATGGATTTATTACCCTTTTCCCTCATTATATCTGCTATAGCTTTATCTAGTCTCTGCATTATGGCACGCTCCTTTCTTTTAATATATTCTCTCTTCATTTTGTAGTTCCTATCGCATTTTTTTTGTAATGCAATAGCTTTTTCTGCGAGGAATGTGAGATCTTGTGAGTCCATGGGCGGAGACATGCCATCTCGGCCGAGAAGATCGGACATCATCTCGTGCTCGATCTCGTCATCACCAGATCCATCACAAGCATTATCGCAAATATATAATAGGAATATAAAATATCATTACATTACAAATGTATATTAAGAATATAATATAAAAATAAAAATTGGAAAATAATACCTAGATCGTGATGCGTCTCGATGCTTGATGGACCCATTTGAGATGTCCCCAATATCTAACAAAGTGTTAAATACGATATGAGCATATAAATTTATCAATTGACATAATACAATTAAAAAATGTATACCTTCAATGGGGAGGATCCATATGGAGATAATGGACTCAGAGATGGCGATGAGGATGATCCTAGATAATAAATACGATATGAGCATATAAATTTATCAATTGACATAATACAATTAAATAAATTTATACCTTCAATAGGTGAGGATCCATGTGGAGATAATGAACTCGAGATGGTCGTGAGGATGATCCTAGAAAAATAAACAAACAAGAAATATAATGCTTATTTATATCACAAATACAATTTATTAAAACAAAATTTGAATACTTATACGGATGGTGGACCTTCTCGATCCCGAGGATAAGATAGCTTCCTAATTCTTGGCTCATCGCAACTTAAATTGTTAATCTAACATAATTGAAATATTTAACAAATGCATGCAAGATATCATGTCAATTTGCATTAGGATCTTTGTATTCAATCTCCTACATTCTGAGATATCAAGTCAATTTGAGAAGTATACATATTAAAATTGACATTTTGGGGTATGAGTAATTAAAAAATTCTCCTTCTATCTCATTTGGGTCATCGAACCGTCCAGGATTTTCATCAAGAGCAAAGTGAACAAGAGTCCTCGGCTCCTTATACAATCTGACCAGACATTCGTGCTTAGGATCTTTGATGTAAAAGCACCGAGTAGCCTCGATTTATAACATAAACTTCATATGGGATATATCTCCTTATCTAGATTTACAAGATTAAAACCATATGCATCCCTAGATCTATGCATGACACCAGCGAACCTTAAACATCACATAACTACGTATGTCTTTTGTACCGTACGCATAGAATATCTCCACAATATCTTCTAATTGTCCGTAATAAATTACATCACCAAGTACTGGATTTTGATCAGTTGAGCTTGAATAACATTCTTGAGAGAATGCAGCCATGACCCCACTATTTTGAGTAACTCTCTCCTCCTCAATCCCTACCCGTTGAAATAAACACCCATTTACGGTATCCAGTTGCATTGTTTAACTGCGTAGTGCGGTCCATGTGAGTGAATACTTATCTCTTCTGATACCGGCAAACCAGCAAATATTTGTCTTTCTACCTAATGTTGCACATAAACACAAGCTAGCGTTAAATAGTTAACCTTATTTATTCACAAAATTAATTAAAAATAAAATACACTTAACTTACTTCACCGTGACCCATTCTAAGAAAATGTTTTTCATGAATTTTTGCATTTGATTGGCCGACGACGCCATTATTTCTAATTGTAACTCCTCCAAATGTAGATGCATTGATCTGACATTAGCATTTAATTATTGATATAATTCAAAATTTCACATTTGTTAAAGTTAATTTCTTACTTGCGGTAATCTTCAAAGATTTCCAAGTTCTGCAATAAGAAGGCATGAGCCTGATTCAAGTCTATTCTGGAATAGTCTTTGTTCATCTTGGTACTTCCATGAAAGGTGCCATCTCTATTTAGTGAATTATTTTTTGTATGTACACCTTGTATATACCGAGAGGTTAACGCCATACATTCATTAGCCACGTAACGGTCTGCAATCGAACCCTCAGGATGAGCTCAATTTCGCATTATGCGTTTCAAGAAACCCAAATATCTAAAGATAACATTAAAATGAGTTGTTAATATAAAGCAATTACATGTTATGTAAATAAACTTAATTGAATTTTAACTAACCTCTCCATGGGATACATCCAACGATAGTTAAGCGGTCCTCCGAGTAATGCCTCATCTACAAGATGATGTGTGAGATGGACCATGACCGTAAAAATGATGGAGGGAAGAATATCTCCATTTTGCAGAGGCTTTCATTCATTTATGCTTTTAGTGTCTTAAATTCATCAATATTGATAACTTAGGAGCATAACTTTTTAAAAAATCCACAGAATTCAATTATAACTTTTGTTACTTCTTCATCGGCCATGTTGTTACGGAGTGCTACTGGAAGCAATTGGTGAAGAAGGATATGATAATCATGAGTCTTAAGTCCCAAAAGTTTTCGCTCTTTTACTGTATATTATTTGAAATATTAGGCGGTAACCATCCGGTGACTTCACCGACTTAAGAACCTCCACGGAATCTCGCATCTCAACTTTTGACATTGTAATGCGAGATGAAGGCAACTCAAATTGCCATTGGTGACTTCTTTGCTTGCGGATCATGTCGGATGTTCAACGATTCAAGTCTTGCCGAGCCCTTAAATGCGTCCTTTGATTTCTTACCATCACGTAAGAGAGTGGATAATAAGTTATCACATATATTCTTTTCAATATGCATTACATCTAAATTGTGTCGGAGTTTGAGCTTATGCGGTAAGGCAAGCGAAAGAATATACTAAATTTTGTCCATCTTGTCGGCAAATCCTCGGCATGTGTGACATCAAACTCCGCACTTGTCTCTTTCGTTTTGGTGCCCTCTTCATGATTGAAGTCGCCCGGATGAGGATTTCTTCTTTGTGTATCGGTTTTCGAACTTGAATTTAGGATATCCCTCAAAGCAGGTTTACAATCTCATCTCCGGTCATTTGGCGGCTCCCTCTTTTCTCTTCTTGGCCATCAAACTTATTTGCCCATTTTTGCCCTGTATTTATGACCTTTTAGTAACCATCTTACATTGAACCAATAACACATTTTTATTTGTCTTTGTAAATAGAAGCCTTCAAAGTTAGGACCACATACGGGACAAGCGAATGTCCCTTTAAGTAGACCAACGGAAAGATTACCATAATTTGGAAAATCATTAATTGTCCACATAAGAATAGCACGGAGATTAAAAGACTCACAAGAAAGTGCATCATATGTTGGGACCCCTTCATCCCAGAGACATTTTAACTCATCAATTAACGGCTCCATGAACACATCTATGTCATTACCGGTGAATGCTTACGGTATCAACAATGAAAGAATCATATATGGTTGCTTCATACAAAGTCCCGGTGGTAAATTATAAGGCATTAACACCACTGGCCAAGTAGTGTAGGCGTTGAAAAATACTTACAAGATCCCCGAAACCAACTCGTGACGGGGAGTCGGCGAATGACAACCCATCGAACGATACGGACGCCGAATCGTTAAGACGCGAACCCGACGGCAAACCCCACGGCCACATACACGCACCGGCTTAAACCGGACTGAATGCACGATCGATCCCAGATGCTTGAACCGAACAAACCAAGAGTTAGTCCCGAACCAAATACGCACGAACCTAAGTCCGAGAGGGCCAAGAGTCAATAGGCAGGCCTAAGCCCGAGACCGAAAACGGCTAAACGGCGGAAAAATGCTGGCTGGGCGTTCTACCAACTTGTCGAAGCACGCCAAATAGCCGGTGGTTTGCCATTAATGGTTTGAGCCACCCGCCAACTTGCCGAGGTGCCCTACCAAGTGGTCGAGGGTGGCTCTACCAATTAGCGCCACCGCCACCTTTGCTTCGAGGTGCCTCTACCAAGTGTGGCCGAGGTAGCTCTACCACCATGGTCGAAGCCAGCGCACCCCCTATGTTATAAATAGGGGGGGTTCTCCTCACTTTGAGGGGTCGGATTTTTGGGGGATTCTCAGAGGCTTGGACTTGAGCTGGACTTTCTGATCTTCTGAAGAATTCTCGCGAGATCTACGAGCCGCCACCTCAGCCCGAAAGCACCGGCGAACGAAGTTCACCGGCATCGCAGGAAGCGAATCCTCGTGACTACGATAGCTATTTTCCTAGTAGATTCACCCGCCTCGCCATCCTCTCCTTCGTGGAGGCATCCTCCGCGCATCCTCTCCTTCGTGGAGTGATCCTCAGCTTTCGCTTCTTCGTGAAACGAGTCCCTTCACGCCTCAGAGTTCCGTAACCCGAAGTTTCCACTGATTGAATTGCGGTGGTCCACGGACGATTCAAGTCCGGCATAGGCAAAGAACCCATGGCGAGGATCGATATAGCAGAGATCCTCGTGTTTGTTCATACAGAAAAGTTGTAATTTTTCATTGTACGCCTGAATAAAAGGCATTTTCTTTTGAATTTTGTTGTAGGCCAAAGAAGCGTAAACAAGTTCAACACAACAATGAATAACAAAACGACTTTCCCCACGGCAAGTTCACGACCACAGCTGGGAGACACCGCCTCAGATCGGAGGTCATCGGCCGCACCAAGCGATTCCTATCCCGTGGAGGAAGAGGTCGAAGTTCGAAGTTCGACCAGAGAAGTTCGAGGAGTACTTGTCCTCACCCTCCTCGGATCCAGTTCCCCGCCGCTCCAAGAAGGTCTCGGCGCAAGGAGAACCGGTGGGCCTCCGATGTAGAGCCCGGGCCGAAGTCCAACCCAGCTACCCTTAGTGTGAAAAATCCCCTCGGCGTCGAAGTCCGGACTACAACGGCGCTCGAGATGAACGCCAATAGCGCTAGCGAGCCCGCCAAAGCGGCGACAAAGCATGGCGTGCAAACATGCCAAAGCCGTGCAATCCATGGATGGGTCCGCTATGAAGTGGATCTAAGATCCGACTTACGCAGAGGCTCCACCTCAAGGGATTGATGGCCCATCCAAGCCGCCAACCAACGAAAGTGGGTCCGGTTGCGGAACCGCTTCCACGCCCGTGATGACCGAACGCCCAGACTCTTGCGCAGTGCACGAAGCTTTGGTACAACAAGCTCGTGGAATTGAAGAAAGAGGTGGTAAAGAAGCCGTAGACATACCACCGAGTTTGGAGGCCCAAAACTAACAAGCATTTCAACCCCAACTAGCACGCCTTCAAAGGCTAAGATTGCCAACGGTCCACTTCGCCCCGGCGCTGTAGTCCGGCTACAAGCGCTTCAATTCAAACGCCAAAGCCAAGACCGACGGCGCTTTAAAGTCAAAGGTGTTCAGACCAACCGGTGGTGAAACCGACATGCCACCACCACCAAATCAACTATCAAGGATCGCCTCGGGTCCGAGAGAATCACGTCACTCATGCAGAGCTCGCACCCGCCCAACAAGGACAAGAAGACTCCTGTAGCCCCTCCTATCGGACTGAAAGTCGAAGTTCGAGAGTCTGCTAAGACTTCACACTCATGCAGGCGGAAGTCAAGACGAGTCACTTTCGGCAGTTTTGACGAAAGAATTCATCCTCAGAAGGAGACGTTTTCATCTGACGATGAGGACGCTATACCAAGGATCGCATCAACACAAGTAGTTGTTTCGCACTCGCGCCGGCGAGTTATACCACGGTATCGGGGTATGAAGAACGCCGAAAGAGCTCCCACTCGCCACGCCATGTTTATGCTCTAAGCTTATCAAAACGGTGCTCTCGGAGTGTAATTGCTGTCAAGAAACTCCAGAAAGGGTCTCGGTCTTCCAGAGGCTTAGCACCAACACGCCGAGACCTAGGTCGAGGCGACTCCGTAGAAGGATGACATCCCGAGAGGATGAATTGCCAGAAGTCACTAATAACATGACCGGCAAAGAACCATCGTCACGGACTATTCCCCGTGCATCGCAACGGTTAACTCGTTTGCGGTCCGGGACTATCCGGACGGCCTAGATAATGACAAACTTCAAAGGGATACCCGCTGGAGGATGATATCGCTGGCTCCGCTCCAATCGTCCTCGATCATACTTGTAGGCGGAAAAATTGCCAACCCCGCCAGCCAAAGAGATAAGCTCGCCGCATCGAGGTCGCTCTCACTCTCCCAAAGCTCAAAAGCCGCTTGTCTAACAAGCTCACCGCATTGTGGTCGATGCTTTCAAGAGCTCGCCCGCAAGAGCTCAAACGCCGCCACACGAGGCTCCACAACAGTGGTTTGACGAGGTTCACTGCTTGGGTCGAAGTTGGTTCCATTTGTAAAACTTGAGAAAATTACTTTTAATTTTCGCTACAAAGAAATTTTAATGACTTTTCACAAACTCGAACAAAAGATACTACAAGTGTAGATCTCCGTTGGACTTTGCCTCGTACGGACGCAGAACCGTGGACCACCGAAATGATCGCCAATCGACGGGTTAGTTGATGCTTCAAGAAAGGAAACAAGAACTTCAAAGAAATATCTTAGCAAGGTAAGATATCTACTCTTCTCAAGAATAAGTCAAAGCTTAAACTCGAGGAATCTCCGTAGGATCGTGTTCTGAACCCAAGCTTGGATCTCGATTGCCCTTTTGATGGCCCACCCCCCAAGTGGATGTAGGAGGGTATTTATAATCTTTGGGAACGCCTCCAAGAAACACAAGTGTCATAAGTGACACTTGCGCTAGCTGTGCGAACCGAGCTGCCCTGCCGCCAAGCCACTTCGCCACCCAGGTATAGGTCGCCTTCGCTAGCTTAGTAGCAGAGGGTCACTGCCGATCGGCGAGGCAAAGGTCGCCCCTCCACCACAGAACGGTTTTCCTGCTTTTAGGCACGATTAAATGCTCCTAGAATTACTCTAGTGGGCTGATCTTCAGCGTGATAACCGCCCATTGAAGTAGCCGAACGCCTCTTTATACCGATAAAGTCAATTGGGCCCCACCAAAGATTGATTTAGATCCTTCAAGAGCTTGTTTTAAGTATTCGGTGTCTCGTGGTTGGCGAGGCACAAATAAGTGTCTCGCTAGTTAGACACATCAAGGTGTTCCCGCCGGGCGAGACACACACAAGTGCCCTACACCGACACATCAAGGTGTCTCGCCGTGGAGGCACACACGAAAGTGTTCGCCAAGGCGAGACATATCAAAGTGTCTCTAGTGGCGAGGCACACATAAGTGTCTCGATCAGAAGCAGACACAATCTTCCCCGTGGTGGGCTTCTTGAGATTTCACGACGTTGTCCTTCGATCTTCGCGATGATTTAGTCATATTTGAGGTTCTTCAAAGAATTTTGATGCCTACAGATACCCCTCCAGTTTTCGTCTCAGATTTTATCGAGGGTCGGAATACTTTTGATAAGATGCTTTGCTTCGCTCAACGCTGAACTTTGTAGAAGAGGCCCATGTTTTGCTTCAGCTTGAACCGCTACGCGACGCCGCTATCCATATTCTCGAAGTTCAATAACTATTGCATTTGTATTTGAATGGATTGAAATGTCGGGTCGATTTTGGACTAATCATCTTCATCTTGAAAATCACCACTTGGGTTGTAATTGAGATGCCTTGAGAAACATCACCACTATTGCATTGTTTGTGTTTTCTCTTGGGGCACGAACCCTTTGTTGGAGTAGACCTCTCATTCATAAAAGAATCGAGAGAAGATTTTGACCATGGTCCTAACTGAAGGTTTGACCATGATAGGAATTTGGAGACTAACCCTTACCGTCGGAAGGTTTGATCGCCAATCGAAAGTGGACCTCGCTCATGGAGGAATCGAGGAGATTTTGATTATGGTCCTAATCAGAGGAAGGTTTGACCGTGCAGATATTTGAGACAATCCAATCGGCCAAGGTTTTATCGCCAACTGAAGTGGACCTCTCGCTCATGTAAGGAATCGAGAAGGGATTTTGACCGTGGTCCTCACCGTAGGAAGGTTTGACCAAAGCAGATATTTGAGACAATCTTAACTATCGGAAGGTTTGATCGCCAATCCTCGAAGTGGACCTCTGCTCATGGAAGGAATCGAGAGGGATTTTGACCGTGGTCCTCACCGTAGGGAAGGTTTGACCAGTGATATTTGAGACAATCCTAACTATCGGAAGGTTTGATCGCTCAACTCGAAGTGGACTCTCTGCTCATGGAAGGAATCGAGAGGGATTTTGACCGTGGTCCTAACTATAAGAAGGTTTGACCAGATAGGAATTTTGAGACAATCCTAACCGTAAGAAGGTTTGATCGCCAATGGAGGTGGATCTCTGCTCATGGAAGGAATCGAGAGGGATTTTGACCGTGGTCCTAACTGTAAGAAGGTTTGACCAGATAGGAATTTTGAGACAATCCTAACTGCCTAAGGTTTGATCACTCAATGTGGAGGTGGACCTCTCGCTCATGGAAGGAATCGAGAGGGATTTTGAGTGGTCCTCACGTAGGAAGGTTTGACCAGGCGGATATTTGAGACAATCCTAACTATCGGAAGGTTTGATCGCTCAATCCGAAAGTGGACCTCGTTCATGGAAGGAATCGAGAGGGATTTTATTTAATGGTCCTAACTATAAGAAGGTTTGACCAGGATAGGAATTTTGAGACAATCCTAGCGTAAGAAGGTTTGATCGCTCAATGTGGAGGTGGATCTCGTTCATGGAAGGAATCGAGAGGGGATTTGTGTGGTCCTAGCTGTAAGAAGGTTTGACCGGGATAGGAATTTTGAGACAATCCTAAGCGTAGGAAGGTTTGATCACTCAATGTGGAGGTGGACCTCTCGTTCATGGAAGGAATCGAGAGGGATTTTATTTGTGGTCCTAGCTGAAGGGACGGGGATAGGAATGGAGACAATCCTAGCTGTCGGAAGGTTTGATCGCTCAATGTGGAGGTGGACCTCTCGTTTTGGATTATCCACCCCGCTTTCTTTAAAGCTGGGTTGCATTCATTTAGAATAGTTTATACTCATATTCTTATTAGAGTAAGAAGGAGGGCGGTTTAACCTCTTGTACTCATCGGAGGAATTCCTCATTGACTTATTTACGTTAAGGCGCCGACCGACACCAAGGCTTGGATGATGGCCTTGAGAGCTAAGCAATCCTTAGTAGGATGGAGGATCCTCACGTAGTGCGCCGGTATTTAGGGTCCGAAGTCTTGTCGACCTCCTCTTGATTTGTAATCGGAGGCAACTTGATTTTGTTGTTATCAAGAAGGTGTTTGAAGATGGTGAACTTCTTCCGTCTCGAAGAATATGTCTGTGGAATTCGATTTAGAAGCTTTTTGGCGGTCGTTGTTCGCGACGTTTGATAACAGCGATTCTGATGCCTTTCCTCTATTACGAGGAGGAAAATTTACTACGAGGGATCGGCCGTCATTTAGCCTCTTTTGGCTTTCTTCAGGAAGCGTTAACTTGTTCTCCTCATATTTTGAGATCTTTCCATGTAGTTGGTGGGGCGACCCGCGACTTCAACGGATCAATGGAAAGATTATTGGCTGCGTCCCAATATGAATTCCTCGATGATTGGATCTTTGCGGTTAATGGCCTTATGCGAGGCGTTTGCGAAAGTGTCAATTGTCTCCCCGTTCTTACGCTTTTCATCGAGGGGTTCCAATCGAGACTTGATGTCGTCATCGAAGAAGTTGCTAAGAGCGAACTTTCCATGTCCTCCGCAATTAACACTCCGGCTTTGAGTCTTGATACCATGAAGGCAGCCCATGGTACCAACGAATGACGAGATCATCAAAGGCTCATTTCGAGATCACCCCAAATGTGATTTGAAGTAAATCGGGTGTTGTGTAGGTGACCCTCTCCGTCAAATGGTGAAGTTGATCAAATTGAATTCGGTAAGGAATTGAATCCCACTCCCTAGGATACGGACACGGAATACCGGTCCTTTTGACTTCTGTCGCGGACATCAAAGCATTGATTTTATCTTCAAGCTCTTTCATCCTTCGCCATCATCTTCCCCTATTTTGGATTACTTCAATAGGAAGAATTGGACCATTTCCACCTTGAGCATCGATCGCGGTTGTCTTTGGAGGTTGATCCGGTAAATGTGTTCATCAATCTCGAATCGCTATCTTCGACATTATGAGCATTATGGTGGGTAACTCCACCTTGTTGGTTGGATTAATTGGTAGTCGAGTTGTTGTGCAATTGTATGGGTTTGCAACTCCCTCATCGTTGCATGGCTAGCTCCATCTCTTTCTCATTTGACCTTAAGCTCTTCTCTTTGCTTGGCTAAGGCTTCTTGTAACATTTGAGCGGGACATCGGGGTAATGGTAAAAGCTTCTCTAGGATGACAACCAACACTTGACATTGTGTCATCGGAAGCTATCGCCGAATTGATGTCGGAAGCCGTCATCGGATGACTCTCCCTCATGCATCCTTCTATAGTCGATCGTTGAGCAGCTCGCAATTGTAACGAGATATTCTTTGAAATCGAGACCCAACCTTTCCTCGGTGAAGTCGGGGATGCATCGTCGCCGATCCTTTCCCTTTGTTCACCATGTTGATAGTCGCCGGAAACTCATCAAACTGGATGGATGATCTCTTTCTTCTTCGGCGTCGTCTTGTGGCTTGATTTTTCGTTCGGCGGGAAAGCGTTCGAATCTGAAGCTCTTTGTGGGTGGCGTTGACTTCGAAAGCAGCATCCGATAACCGCGTCTTAATCAATTTTGCACGACGCAAGAAACAATCTATTTCGGTCGATCGTCCTCTTTCGTCAATGTTTTACTGACTGATGATATGGTTGGTGTGGTTATTACAAATTGCACTTCCACCCCAAGTGTAGCGTTGTCCTTAATTGAGGACCGCGTCTTCTTTTAGGGGCGTCGACTCTTTGACTTGAGAGACAACTTTCGTAAAGCAGCCGTCATCTGAAGTTGCTTTTGTATGAATCCGAGGTGCGGTCATCTCTGCGTGATTTTCGCGAGTCACTGCCCTCAACTTATTCTTCTCGGCGGACTTCGTGGACCCTTTGTGGGATGCTCAAGCGAGATGCAATTGGAATTCTAGAGACCGAGATATTTTAGCTTGTTAGGGACTCTTAAATTTGAGATAATCCAAGCGTTTCTTCAGCGGTACCTTGCCTTTATTTCACAGGCATGGACCAAGCGACTAAGCTCTTGAAGTTATCGGTTTCCGGACTCAGCGGTTGATACCTCACCGAGGTGGAAGAAGGCGGAAAAGCCCATTTTACCTAAGGCATGGAAGAGCGCCTATTTGTTGGCGAAGCCGATTAACTATCTGTTTGTGAGGAGCGATTTACTACCTATTGTTGGCGGCGGCTCGACTGTCTCGTGGCGGTTTATCTGGTGAATGTTGTTGGCGAGATTCTTGGCCGATTTTGATGTCGACTTCCGGGATCCATGCTTGGCGATTTTGGCGATTCTTGGGTTGATTTTGACTCTTAGCGCCTTGCGAACAACATGCGTGCTTTCGAGCAAAGCGTGCGGCGTTTTTAGGCGCTCCTTCCTGTCAATCGGGTCCTTTTGATAAGAATCCATTCTTCCTTGGCGAAGTCTTGGAGGTTGAAGCGCTGTAGTTTGTTGGCGCTTTGATCATGTGAGTTAGGCGATAGTGAACTCCATCCGTCGACTCGGGGCCTTGGCTAATTGGCGAGCCATCTTTTGGCGTCGTCTTTGGCGAGCTCTCTTCGTCATATCGGTTGAGATCTTGTTGAGAGGAAATCGCCTACAGCGAACAAAATCGTTCGCATCTGCGAAGCGAACCTCCCTCTTGGGGATGAGATCCTCCAGATGTTTGCTTGGGATGAGGAGGACTTTGATGAGGAAGAGGAGAGATATTCTTCGAATGGCTTGATCGAAGAAGTAGTCTATTCCATCAACCATGAGGTCGGCCTGATATTTGCAAAGCTGCGACACAACGATCTCGGGCTCGAGCCGTTGGCTCCCCTTTATGGTGCATCATGTGTTTGGAGTGAAGTTAGTTCCATTTGTAAAACTTGAGAAAATTACTCTTTAATTTTCAGTTACAAAGAAATTTTAATGACTTTCTCACAAACTCGAACAAAAGATACTACAAGTGTAGATCTCTGTTTTAGTGGGACTTTGCTGTCGGGGGCCAGCGTATCAGTGGACCACCGAGCAGCGATCGTCAAATCGGCGAGGTTTAGTTGATGCCATGAAAGGAAACAAGAACTTCAGCAAATATCTTAGCAAGGTAAGATATCTACTCTTCTCAAGAATAAGTCAAAGCTTAAGCTTCGAGGAATCTCCGTGTGGATCGTGTTCTTGAACTCAGGAAGCTTGGATCTCGATTGCCCTTTTGATGGCCCACCACCGAGTGGGCCGTAGGAGGTATTTATAATCTTTGGAAGCGTGCCCTCGAGAAGAAACACAAGTGTCATAAGTGCGGGACAATTGCGGTTGCTTGGCGGCTGAGCGCCTCGGCGCCAAAGGCTGCCTCATCGCTGGCGGCGGTGTAAGCTACCTGTGGCGGCAAGGCGGTATGGAACGCCTATTGTTGGCGAGTGTAATCGTCAGTAACATGCGGTTTTCACCTTTTTAGCCGCGATTAAATGCCTAAATTACGCCTGGTGGTATCTTGATGTATAACCGTCCATTGAAGTAGTGAGCGTCTCTTATAATCGTGGGCCCCACCGGCGTGATTTAGATCCTTCAAGAGCTTCGTTTTAAGTATTACGGGTGTCACCGTGTTTGGCGAGGCACAAATAGAATGTCTCGCTAGTTGCGAGACACATCAGGTGTGTCTCTTCGTGGCGGGAACACACACAAAATCTCATGCTGTGAGAGACACATCAAATGTCTCACTCGTGGCGAGGCACACGAGTGTCTGCTTCAGCGAGAGACACATCAAATGTCTCGCTAGTGGTGAGGCACACATAAGTGTCTCTCAGCGTAGCGAGACACAATCTTCCACGTGTTGGGCTTCTTGAGATTTCGGCGGCGTTGTCCTTGATCTTCTCATGATTTAGTCATATTTGAGGTTCTTGGCAATTTTGATGCACATACGTAGCGGCGGCAAAGCTCTTCACTCGTAGAGGTTAGCCTATAGCGGTGAACCTCGACATTCAACAGGAGTTACATGCAGCGTGAGGCTCGACATTCAGCGAGGTTAAGCCAGGTGAGCTCTCCATTCGAGCGAGGTTAGCCAGCGTGAAGCTCTTCATTGAGCGAGGTTTGCCAGCGAAGCTCTTCATTGAGCGAGGTTAGCCAGCGTGAAGCTCTCCACTCGAGCGAGGTTAAGCCAGCGGCGAAGCTCTCCATTGAGCGAGGTTATGCCGGCGTGGCTCTTCATTCGAGCGAGGTTGCAGCGGCCTGCTCTGGAACAAGGTTAGGTTCAGCCCGAGGCTCGACATTCGACGAGGTTAGCCAGCAGCGAGCTCTTCATTGAGCGAGGTTAGCCAGCG
Organism: Asparagus setaceus; assembly: GCA_012295165.1. NCBI lineage: Eukaryota > Viridiplantae > Streptophyta > Magnoliopsida > Asparagales > Asparagaceae > Asparagus > Asparagus setaceus. The sequence goes on from WHSE01000194.1 coordinate 39,794, forward strand.
GCGGCTCTTCATCGAGCGAGGTTAGCCAGGCGTGAAGCTCTTCACTCAACTGCAGGGTTGCACGTGAAGCGGCTCGGCAGATCATGTGGCGAGGCTGCCTAGCGGTGGTTTCGAGCTGCGCCCACAGCAGATGGTTTGGCGAAGTAAGCCCCGCGATGAGCTGCGCCCGTGAGTCCGTCTCCCACCCACTTTCCATGTCGCGGGTGATGATGAGACAAGGCTCTCATCACTATGCGGTCACATCCACGGCTGAGGACATGGCCCCTCACCTATTAGTGGTCACATCCCAGAATTGGAGGACCAGTTACTTATCAAAACCGCCCAATTAGGAGAACTTCGCTATGCAAGTTCAGCGGCGCTCGCGGCGGCTGCGCCTAGAACCAAGCTGCGCCCGCCAAGAGGCCGCCGATTGACCTCGTGCGTAAGCTTCGCTTTGCAAGCTTCGCTTTAAGCACTCGAAAGGCTGCGCTGCTTATCCCTCTGCACCTCACGAGTTATGATAAGGCATGGTCCTCATTACCTCATCGGTGGTCACATGCCATGGAGCAAATTAAGGATAGACATCTAGCGCTGACATGTACTTTTGAAAAAAAAAAAAGAAACGAAAGATCGGGGAAGTTATCTATTTTATTTGTTTACTTCAAAGAAATGTTATATATTATGAGAAAATTTTCATAGTGTTAGAATATAAAAATATAACCTTCAATTATCGCCACAACTTTAGAGTTTTAGTGTTGTGATGAAACTTTGAGGGAAATTATCGAGAGCGAGGTTCAATTCAACTTTGGAGTTTTGGTCCAGTTAGAGACTTTAAGATGGTATTAAAGCGATCCGTGTTC
>WHSE01000195.1:0-40521 GCA_012295165.1 Asparagus setaceus
ATCTGGAAAATCTTAGTCATTGCTTTGATGCGTGGCGCTAGCATTTTGGGGCGGCATGACCGTGTAACAATATATACCGATGAATTGAACCTTGTGTGTTTGGCATCATCGGGGTGCATCTTGATCGATTGTAACCGAGAAACCATCCATGAATGACATTCTTTTAAATCCACCGCGTATTGTCGACTATGACATCGGTGATTGGAAGAGGAAAGTCATCTTCGAGACAGCGGCGTTGAGGTCTCGTAGTCGACCACGGATCCTAATCGAATCATTCTTCTTAAGTGGCCAGGGACTATATTAGCCACCAATCCGGATGTTGAATTTCCTTGATGAATCGATTCGATGAGTTTCTTCGCCGTCAGCGATTGCACGCAAGATTTGTGGGCGAAACCGTCTTCTTGATTGCTTGGCCGGTTTGACATCCACCTGATGTGTAGGATGTCGAGGAATCTCGACATGTCCTCGTAGCTCAGCGAATACATTGATATACTCACGATTAGAGGCGATCAACCATTCCTTCTCTTAGAGGGAAGAGTATTCTTGATGTTTATAAGCTTAGGATGCTCTTAGTCACCCATATTAACTTTGGACTACCTTGTCCTTAGTGGGTGGTTCTCTTTGTTCGAATCTATCGAGCTGCTCTTTGAGTTGATGGATCCATGGGTCTTCCCATGTTGGTATATCTTCATCATCCTCAATAGTAGCGAGGATCAGCTGAAGCCATATTTGACATCAAAGCCTTGAAAGCTTCTCAGAGTGTGGGAATCAAGTTGAAGAATGGGGCGAATGTCGTCTCCCTCTCGGGTGGATTATTATCAACCCGATGAGCATTCATCTTGAGGAGGATTAAGTATCCCAATCCCTTCTAAATGCATAGTAGTTATGTGGCTTTGGGAGGGATTAGAGGACCTCGTCGAAACATAGACCTTCCCTCGTGTGTTGAGTGCGACTTCCGGGTATAGCGTCATCGTCGTCGGGCAGCGTCTCCGCCGGATGAGCCACATTATCGGAGGTTCCAGAGTCACTTTCGTCTCAGCGTTAAGCCTTTCTTGCGAAGTTTCGGCGGGCTCGAACTTCGATCCAATTCGGTGAGGCGGTGCGGGAATCTTCTTATCATGGCGGAGAGGGTAGGACCCCCATCACGTGAGTTGGTGGGGCTTCTTGGCGGGCCCAAACAATCCTTGATGAAATTTACCTCGATCATCGTTAGCGGGCGGCTCTAACACCGTTTTCTTGCTGCAGGGATCATGCAGGGATTGGCCAAGGCGAGCCTGGTGGATGGAATCTGGATGAGATGTGGGAGGTGTGATCTTCTTTTGAATCAAGTCACCCGTGGTGAGCCTTAGTCAAATCGGTTTGAGGTGGTGATTCTTGGTGGCGTTTGACCTTCGTCCGAATCGTTGTTCGATTCGGACTCCAAACTTGGCGCATTTTCGGTGGCTTCTTGTCCACTTCTCCCTTCTTCAACATCGAGCCTCACGAACTAGAGCGTGTGTACGGTAATGCACGGCCTCGGGATCACGTTCTTCAAGTGTTGATCGGTTCCGTTTGGCGGACCCAATCATTTGTTGGCGGCTTGGAGGAGTTGCGTGCACCTATTGATGAGGTTCTTGACCTCTCACGGACTTGAATCCACTTTGTAGCGGACACCGTCGGTGATTCAGGGCCTTGGCGAACTCGCAGCGTCAAAATTGACGCGCCATCGGTGATCTCTGCGTAGATCGGCGATCTTGGATCGGGAAGGATGCCATTGGTGCAACCCGGCCTTGGCGGAGTTAAGATCCTCGCCTTAAAGTTCGGAGCCAGGACAAGCGGATCTTTCTTGCGTGAGATCATACGGATTTGTGGGGGAGGGCGATCGGACAGGGCGATAGTATGATACTCCTGGCGGAACCGAATCAACTTGGATTCGGTTGACTTATTTGGGCGTAATTATTACACCCTACGCGAGTTTTGGTCCCGCTAGCCGGTTAGCGGGGGGAAATCAAGGGGCAGCGGCCCCTGAGTCGAGGCGGCGCCACAATCCCTATCTGTCCTTGAGGCCTTTGACTTCTTCTTGGCCGGGATGCGGATCAGCGGCTCACGACCTGACGATCTCGACTTGAGACCGTTGGCTCTCCTTTAATGGTCGCCCGGCTTGTTGGCGGGAAAATTGTTTTGTTATTCATTGTCGTTGAACTTGCTACGACTTCTTGGGCCTACAACAAAATTCAAACAAAGAAAAATTGCCTTTTATTTTAAAGTACAATGAAAACAAAAGATTATAACTTTTCTGTATGAACAAGCGCTTCGGATCTCTATTATCACGGGATCCACCGGCTTTGTGGGTTCTTCGCTTGTCTTGGGGACTTGAATGCGTCAGTGGACCACGGCGCAATTCCGATCGGTAGAAGCCGGGTTACGGAACTCTGAGGCGTGAAGGGGCTCGTTTCACGAAGGAAGCGAAGCGCTAAGGGGATCACACTCACGAAGGAGAGGATGGCGGGCGGGTGAGATCTACTAGGAGAAATCCACGGTGACGTGCGACCGAATTCACTTACCTGTTGTTGAAGATCGGCGTCGGCCGAACTCATACTCGCCGGTGCTTTCGGGCGTGTGTCGGCGGCTCGTAGATCTTCGAGAGCTCTCGAAATATCAGAAAATCCAAAATCTCCCAAATCGGCTGACCAACCTCATTTGTCCCACCTCGAAATAGGAAAACCCCCAATTTATAGAATAGGGGAGGAATGCGGCCAAGTGGCTCGGCCGCTTGGCGAGCCACCTCGGCCACTTGGCAGAGCACCTCGACCACTTGGCAGAGCACCTCGACCAAGTTAGCGAGGTTCACCGTTCCATTTGTTTTTACGCGTTTCACCGTTTTCTCGGTGTCACCGGGCTTATGTCACGACTATTGACTTTTGGTCTTCTCGGACTTAGGTTTAGATGCGTATTTGGTTCGGGACTAACTCTTGGTTTGTTCGGTTCAACGATCTGAAATCCGATCGTACGTTCAAGTCGGTTTTAAGCGGTGTGCTTGTGATTGTGGGTTTTGCGGAAGTCGGGTTCGGCGTCTTAGCGATTTGGCGTCCGTATCATCCGATGGGTTGTCATTCGCCGACTCCCCGTCACGAGTTGGTTTCGGGGATCTTGTAAGTATTTTTCAACGCCTACATTGACAAACCCTCAGCCCTCAACGGATTTGATGAGCCTTTACCGATTACCGTTTGAATCGGGCTAGCATGCGGATTAACTAACCCGTTCCGCACGTGACGTTGTGCTAAAAGAATGAAACTCTCTTAGACTTGGTGCTATGATATTGAATACATAGGCTTTGTCTTCTTTTACGGGCAAGAGACTAACCGGCAACGCGTGTTAGGCGTTGGCTTTAGGGTTATTGGCCAACCCCCAGCCATCAACGGATTTGATGAGCCTTTAACGATTACCGTTTGGATCGGGCTAGCATGCAGATTATCTAAACCCGTTCCGCACGTGACGTTGTGCTAAAAGAATGAAATTCTTTTAGATTCGGTGCTATGATGTTGAATACATAGACTTTATCGATTATCACGGGAATTGACTACCCGGCTGCATTTGTTAGGTGCAGACTTATCCCTACTTAGGCTTCGGTATGAAATTCCCCAGACTTGAATTCTGGTGTCTTCTTCAATCGGTAAAAGACTAAACCGGCAACTAGTGTTAGGCGTAGACTTATCCCTACTTAGGCTTCGGAATAAAATTCCCCAGACTTGAATTCTGGTATCTTTTTCAATCGGATAAAAGACTAAACCGGCAACACATGTTAGGCGTAGACTTATCCCTACTTAGGCTTCGGGATAAAATTCTCCAGACTTGAATTCTAGTATCTTTTTTAATCGGATAAAAGACTAAACCGGTAACGCCTGTTAGGCGTAGACTTATCCCTACTTAGGCTTCGGGATAAAATTCCCCAGACTTGAATTCGGGTGTCTTTTTCAATCAGATAAAAGACTAAACCGGTGAAAAAGGTGAAACTAATGTGGGAAAGGAAGAATTTTATTTTCTATTTCCTGACGGTGGAGAGGAAGGATTTTATATCCTGTCTCTAGGTCTTCTTTTTAAGGGTAAAGACGAACCCAAAACAAGAGAGGAAGAATTTTATATCCTATGAGAGGAAGAATTTTATATCCTATCTCTTGCTCCTGGAGAGGAAGAATTTTATATTCTATCTCTAGGAAAAAAAGAAAACTAAAAGTGGGATCTCCACTTCGAGAATCTCAGGGGGTGAAACTAAGAGTGGGATCTTCACTCCGAGAATCGAAAAGATTCAGGTAACTTTCACTTTTATAGGATTTGTTACCTGATCTGGGAATGATTTTTTTTTTGTTTATCGAGACGAAATTCTAATTTCAGCTTTAGCCATGGAAAGGCATGACCGAAGAGGAAAGGATGGAGTCCTTCTGTTTATCAGAATGGGATCTTAACATTGGACCTCTTGTTCATGGAAGGAATCAAGAGGGGATTTTGCTGGTGGATTGGACCAGAAAGATTTTTTTTCTTTTGGGCTCACCGTCAATGAATTTGATCAGTGAGGGATTTTATGGTGGAGGATAGATTTAGGGTTATCCTCAAGGACATTAGGTGAAATATTTTTGAGAACTTCGAAGTAAAATGGGTTATCCCAAATGTGCTAGGGATGGTACTTTTTCAGGAACTTTCCATTTATCAGCATTAATTGCCTATCGCCATTTAGACGATATGGACCGTTTGAATAGGGTGTGTCCATCACAAACGGTCCTTCCCATTTGGGTTCAAACTTGCCCTTTTTCTTTGGACGGTTTTGAGATAATGACCCCTACATCGATCAAGGTCTGGATCTTATCCTTGAGATGGTAGCACGACTTTGTCGGATGGTGAACCGCTCTGTGGTAAGCGCAGTACCTCGGATCGGTGACTTTATTCGCCTCCTCCTGGTTCAAAATTGGTGGCAGCTAGATTTTATTGTTCTCTAGGAGGCATTTGAAAATTCCGGGTACTTCGTCATCCTTGAAAGAATAAGTCTTGGGAAATCTTGGTTCCGACGACTTCTGCTTTTGAGGAACGTTCTTTACCGTTAAGGTACGCGGCTTGTTCTTGACACTATTTGTTTTGTTATTCTGATTCGCGGCTGAAGCGTTTGATTTCGTCCACGCTTTACGCTGCGCCTTACCTTTGTCGCGTGGGACAAAGTTTTGATTACGAGTATTTACCGTCTGCTGGCCTCTCTCCGCCTTTTTCCTTTTGAGGAATCGTTCGGCTTGCTCCCCGCGCACCTTCAAATACTTCAATGTCTTGGATGGCGCCGTTCCCATAGCTTCTAGCACATCTAACAAAAGATTATTGTGGCAGGTCTGGAGAATAAACTCCTCAGTTATCGGGTCCCGACAGTTCATTGTCTTGTTTCGAAACTGTTTGACGAAGTTGTCCACCGTCTCTCCGTCTTTTTGCTTTTCGTCCAACAACGTTTCGATGGATATCTCAGTATCATCGTCGAAGAAGTTAGCAAGGAACATAGTCTCCATGTCATCCCAGCTGTTAACGCTCCCAGGCTTGAGATGGGGTACCAATCGAAGGCAGCTCCTCGAAGGGTGCCAACGAATGACCGAACCATCAAGGGCTTGTTGCCGGAGATAACCCCCAGGTGGGACTTGAAGTAGATCAAATGCTGAGTGGGTGATTCCTTCCCGTCGAATGGCGAAAAGTTTATGAGACTGAACTTCGCCGGGTATGGGATTGATTCCCACTCCCTTGGGTACGGACACGGTATACCCGTCTTCCTTACCTCTTGGGCAGAAATCAAAGTGTTGATCTTACTCTCGAGGTCCTTTATCTTCTCATTCTCACCTATGTCTCCGTTCGGATGATTTTGAGGAGGAGCAGCGATATGCCAGCGTTACGTTCATTAGAGGATTATCGGCGTTACGGCCTTCATCCTGCTGTATCAGCATGCTGTTAGGTTGACGTTATTGCGACGACTTGATTCACCTTGGCGATTCATTATTGCTTGGATTTGCTGGTCTTGCATCGCTCTCATCTGCTGCATGGCTAGCTCCATTTCAAGCTTAAAGTTGTCCTTTTGCTTGGTCAGGGCCTCTTAAAGCATTTTAGCCACCTGTTCCGCACCGATCATGAGCGCTTCACGGGGTTGTCCCTCGCTGAAAACTGCATTATCGGAGGCAACTGCAGAACCAACATCTAACACTTCATCATCTGAGGGTAATCCCCTTTGCACTTTTTGATAATTTGGTCGCCTGATAGTCCCGGACCGCAATCGAGTCATTCGTTGCGATGCCCTAGGAATGGCACGTGACGACGTCCCTCTGCTGGTCATATTAATGGTGACTTTTGGTAGATCATCGCCTTGAGACACCGATCTTCCTCCGCGAAAGCGTCTTGACCTGGGTTTTGGCATTTTAGTGCCGAGCCTATCAAAGACCGATACCTTCTCCGGAGCCATCTTGAGTGCGGTACGCATTAGACAACACATGCGTCGGTTTAGAACATGGACAATGCGTGTTCGATTCAGGAGGTTCTTTTCGAGATCTACTGTACCCCGGGGCGATAGTACAACTCATCGGCATGGATCGCGGGAGAAACCCATGCGTTAATGGCACGCGACTTCACCGAGTATAGCGGCTCGTCGTCGGGGCGAAAATATCTCCTTCTGAGGATGAACTTCCTTATCAGGTTTTCAAAAGTCACTCGCCACGACGCACACCTTCGCGAGTGTGAATTTTCAACGGGCACTTGAACTTCAATCCGCAGCCCGGTGCGAGCAACTGTAGGAGTCTTCTGTCATGGTTGAGGTGGGTGCGACCCCACTTAGAGGTGACACAGGACTTCCTCAACGGGCTAAGCGTTCCTGTCGAATTTTGCCTCCATCATCATGCAATGGGCCGAGATGCTCCATGTAGGCGTTGAAAATTGCCTATAAGTCCCCGAACGTAGCACGTGATGACGAGAATAATCGACAAGTCATCCGATGAAGTAATGGCAAACCGTTGGCGACACAACAAGTGAGCATAGCATAAGCGTTCTCCTCAAGGCGCCCTTGAGTTTTCGGCGGTCCCGCTAGCGGTTAGCGAGCGGGGGTCAAAGGTGTGGCAGCCTCCTTACGGGTCGGCGGCGTACAAATTGAAAAGCTCTCTCGCTACAGTGTTAGGCGGATTAGGAACCTTGGTGAACTGATGCACCATGAGTCTTGTGAAGGATAAACCCGATTTTGAAGCCTCAAATCAAGCTCGGAAAATTAGCGAGAGAAACCATGGCTTCGGTCAAAACCGAGATACGAGGTGTCTCGCTCGGAACACCCGAGGTGTCTCGGCACGGCCGGGAACCAGTGGTGTCGCTCGGCAGGCACCAGTGTCTCACGGCGAGACACCCGAGTGTCTGGCGAGTGAGACACCCGAGAGGTGTCTCGGCTTGGCGGGACACCCGGTGGTGTCTCGCTTCGTAGAAGACCAGGAATCTCGCGCGCGAGAACCGAAGGTAATCTCGGCTTTGTAGCCTGAGGCGAATGGGCTTTTGCCCGGTTCGCCGCATCTGCTGCTTTGCACCTATAAATATGAGGGCTAGGGTTTCATTTTTGAGTCGGAAAAATAAAAAAGAGGGACTCTTAGGAACTCTTGTGTGTGCCAAGGGTTAGAAATTTTCAAGGGAGAGGAGATCAAGATCTAGACTTGCGGCGGGGTGAGATCCGAGATCCAAAGTTTTGAGATCGGATCTACAACAACAAACCATCCTTTGGATCAAGCAGCCTTGATCCAGAAGAAATTAACGGGTTGCAGCTTGGCGTCTCGTTCACTCGTTGATTAGTTCCTTAGCGAATTAATCTCAGGTATTCGTTTAGATCTCGGATCGATCGATCTAAGAATTCCCACGTAAGGAGGGATTTTAGATCTAGATCGAATCGAGATCTCGTTTGATCAACACTTGGGAAAGGAATGTAGCGGTGGTCCACGGAACACATCCCGACACGAGCAAAGAATCCCATAGCGAGGATCAGATAAGCGGATCGCGTTTGTTCACAAGGAGGAAAGTTGTAATTTTATCCTTTTCATTGTAAAAGCCTTATAAAAGGTGATTTTTATTTGAAACTCATTTGTAATCCCATCAATGTAGAATGATTTCATAGATGAAAAAAGATAATGACTTTTCGAGAGAACAAAGTGGCGACCACGATGGAACCACGGTCTTATCGAGATCGTTATTACTGTTTGGGTCGAAGTTGATTTCTTTTGTAAAACTAGAAAAATTACACTTTTGGTTCACCGGTTACAATGAAAATTAAATAACTCTCTCACAAACTTCGAACAAAAGAGCGCTACAAGTATAGATCTCACATTTTTGTGGGACTTTGCATGTCGGGGCCAATCCGTGGACCACCGAAGGCGATGTCGTCGAATCGGCGGGGTTTAGTTAGTGCTTCGCCAAGGAAACAAGAACTTCAGAAAATATCTTAGCAAGGTAAGATATCTACTCTTCTCAAGAATAAGTCAAGGCTTAAACTTCGAGGAATCTCGCGTGGATCGTGTTCTTGAACTCAGGAAGCTTAGTTTACGATTTTTCCTTTTCGATGGCCGACCCACCTTAAGTGGGCGTAGGAGGTATTTATAGTCTTTGGGAAGCGTGCCCTCTTGAAACACAAGTGTCATAAGTGCGGGACACTTGCGATTAAGCTGGCGGCTTCGGTACGCCTGGCTGCCTCATGCTTGGCGGCGATCTGAGCTTACCTATTAGCGGCGATATGGCTACCTGTTGATTGGCGGCGATTAATCGCTCCCTCCGTGGCATGCGGTTTTCTGCTTTTTAGGCATGATTAAATGCCTAAATTACGCCTGGTAGAGTATCTTGGCGTGTAACGCTATTAATGCGTGTGCGAGCGTCTCTCTGCGTTGATAAAGTCAAGTGGGCCCCACCGGCATTGATTTAGACCCTTCGAGCTCATTTTAAGTATTACGGGTGTCACCGTGTTTGGCGAGACACAAGTAAGTCTCGCTAGTCGCGAGACACATCAAAATCGCTTATGGCGAGACACACATAAAATGTCTGCGCTAACGTGAGACACATCCTGATGTCATTTCGTGGCGAGGCACAGTGTCTCGCTTCGCTGGCGAGACACATCAAAGTGTCTCGCTAGTGGCGAGGCACACATAAGTGTCTGCGCGTAGCGAAACACAATCTTCCCTGTGTTGGGTTTCTTGAGATTTCGGCGGCGTTGTCGCCGATCTTCTCATGGTTTAGTCATATTTGAGGTTCTTGACAATTTTTGATGCCTACCAGCCTATGGATTCCGATCCTGGATCGAAGAGGTCGAGTCTGAGTTAGACCGGAGAAATTGAGGCCTATCTCTCGCCTCATCAAACTCCTTTTCCCCATAGGCGAAGAAGCCCTCGGCGCAAGGGGACTCACAAGCGTCACCCGGTGCGGCAGCTCTCCTCGCCGCCGCCAACAACAATGGCGGCAATAACTCCCCAGCGCCATCCAAAGCGGCGGATCGATCTCCCTCCTCCGACCAATGAGGAGAAGTCCACCGTGATGTGACTCTCTCAAGAGAGCTTCATGTGGCGTTGACAGCACCTAGCGTTACGTCACATAAAGCGTTAGAATCCATGGGCGGTGTTGATACAAGTCGGATCAGAAGTCCCGGCGAGGGGAACACGAGCCAGGCGAAGATAGGTGGTAACTCCTCTAAACGCCGGCGAAGAATGGATCGCGTCAGCGAATCGCTCCACCCTCGGTAGGATCAAAAGCGCCGTGCCCTACGTGCATGCGTGCATTGGTTCAAGCTACTCAACGGCCCAAAGGGCGAGAGGTGACCAAGAAGTCACCGAAGCAAGTCGAACTCGGCCTCCCGGACCGGGCTTTCCTCGTCACGTGCGCCTTCATAAAGACTTCGGGCAACACCACCCCTTTCGATAAGGGTTGGTGTTTCAAGCGCTAAGTCGGTTCAGTTGGATCAAGGTGAAAGGTCAACTCCGGGAGCTTGTTGAAGAGATCGGGACAACTTCGCAATCTTGGGGGTAGCTCGCCCGCCGGCAGGCCGTAGGAGAATCCACCAAGCTGGTTTCGCGGATCGAGGTCAAAAGCCGGCTGAAGCGTCCGCACCCAAAAGCGTGCGTTAAAGGCGTAACTTTCAAAGACCGTGGCGCCAACCCAACCTCGAGATGGAGGCGTCGTCATCGATGATGGCGTTATACGAGATTATTATTAGCCCGCCGCGGTAGGTTGCTCGGCACTCATGCCGATGAGTTGTACTATCGTCTTTGGGGTAGGAAGAAGTCTCGTAGAACAAAGCTCTCGAAACCGCATCCTCTTGCATTTGTACTAAATTGATCAAAGCGGTGCTCGGAGTGTAAATCTGCCATAAAACTTCCGGAAAGGTGTCAGTCTTCCAAAGGCGAGCACCAGCGAACCGCCAAGACCTCGGTCAAAGCGTTCCCGAAGAAGACATGCACTCTGTCAAGGCAAGGATGAGCTGCTTGAGGTCACCATCAATATGACCAACAAGGCAGCGCCCGTCCAGCGGCATTGAGCCCTCCCAGCGTGTGACTTCGGTTGCGGGCGGTACTATCGAGGCGGCCTAACTATCACGACCACAGCGAGGAATCCCTTCAAGGCCTGATCGCGAAAAGTACCGCCGGAAGATGAAGTATCGGATGGCGGCTCGGCAATGGCATCCGATAACACCGCTCTAGTGAAGGCCATACTCGTGAAGCACTCATGATCGGTCTGTTGGGTGGAGCTACTTGAAAGCCTTGGCAAAAGCGGAAGGACAACTTCAAACTTCGAGATGGACATGGCCATGCGGCGGATAGAGAAATGCATGACCGGCGGTCTGGCGATGACTAATCGCCCGAGGTGTGAGGCGGTCGTCGCTTAACAAGCGTCAATTTGTGGATAGCGACGGATGAAGAGCAAGACCTTAACCTTAGGTGCAAGCGCCGATGATGACACCATGGTCCCACCTCAAAATCAGGGACAAAATGCAAGTGAAAATGACAAGATCAAGGATCACGGAGAGCAAGGTCAACTTCGCTCATCTCGGCTCAAGAAGTGAAGAAGATGGGGATTCGTGCCCTACAGAGAGTGGGAGTCAATCCCTATCCGTGAAGTTTAATTTAATAAACTTCCGCCGTTCGATGGGAGAGGGTCCCCACTCAACATCTTATCTACTTCAAGAGTCATTTGGGAGTCATCTCCGTGCTGAGCCCTTGATGGTTCGGTCATTAAATCGGCACCTAGGTGACCTTCGATTAGTACCGCCGTCTCAAAGCGGGCAGCATCAGCATTTGGAAGACATGGAATCTATGTTCTGGTGAACTTCCGATGGCGACCACGAAGGTTTCACTCGGTGCGTTATGGGGCGAAGCGAAGGATGGAGAAACCATGGATAATTTTATCAAGCGGTTCCGCAACAAGGCGATGAACTGTCGTGACCCAATCCGCGGAGAATTCATCCTCAAGACCTGCCGGCATAACCTCATTTGGGCGTGATCGAGGCGATGAGCCTTTACCGTCTAAACTGGAAAGACTTGAAAGTCCGAGGGGAAGAGGCGGCGTTTCCTCAAAAGGGAGAAGCGGGCGGTCGGCGGCGCCAAATCCACGGAACAAAATTTTGTCCGGAACAAGGAGGCGTAATGAAGAATGTTGATGTGCATCAAACTTTCAGTGCGGAGCCATGACAACGGCTGGCCGGACCCCATCAGCGGCAACAACAGTCGAAACGAGGCGTCCGCGCCGGGTTTCCAGGCGTATTCTTTGAGGGGCGAAGAAGTGCACAGGATCTTTAAGTACTTGCTAGACAACAACAAGATCCAGCGCCACGATCGTCAACGGAGGAAGCTCAAGGGCGGCCGGACCCCAAATCTGCGCTATCATAGAGGCGATACACCACCCGACCAAGTCATGCTACGGTTGAAGGACAAGATCCAAGCTTTGATTGAAGTGGGGGTGATCACTCCAAAACCAAATAAGGGAAAGCAAGTGAAACAAGCGGCGTCCATAAGCTTTGGGGCCGGTGCCTACAACACGGTTCGGCTAGAAACCGTGGTCAAAGTGGGAATGAAGGCGGTGAATTACGATCCCCACAAGCGGCGAGAGAAGGGGTTAGTGCTTACCACGACCCCAAATGGTGAACTCCTATGGGTCCACCGGACTTGCTTAAAGGCGATCGATGGGCGGCGTCTTCGTCTAAAAGTACAAGGGAAAGGGCAAATCTTGCAATGCTACCTCAGCGGTTCTACTTCGGCGACGGCGAGCAAATTCCTCGTGTTCTTTGTCGGAGGAGCGGGAAGCCTTTGTCACCGAGGTGGGCGTGATGCGGCTTACAAATACCCGATGACTCCAACCTTAATGCTAAAACGTTAGCGGGCTTGGGGTAGTAACAATTCCACGGTTCCGCCACTCCTAAGGAGGGCGCCACCCGAGCGAAGGAAACAACACGCAAATCTGAGGTGCAACCCGGCTGTCGGTTTAATCGCCCGATTGGAAGGGATAGATCGGGAACACAAGCTCTCCCTACGCCCGATGTGATGGCACAATTGGCCAACATCCGGCAAGAATAACTTTATCACGAGCTATTGAGGTTGTCCAAGGAAACCCGCGGCGTTACAAAGCGTTGGCGGACTTCGAGGTCTTCCTAACCCACATTAAATCAAGTCGAGAGGGCGGAGTCATCGGCCGGGAATGCAATGTGGCCTCCAAGCATATTCCACATCACGTTCTCTAAGGAGGATATCTGACGAAGGCGTCGAAGCATGGCAGGCAGCTCTACTTCCACGAGGTACATTGGTTCAGTGAAGTCAGGGATCCAAGTTGATCCGGGTTCGTTTGTGAGCATCATGCCTTTGCGCTGATGTATAGCACGGGGATTCTGTCGGCAGGCTAAACCGGCACCCGTGATATCACGGATTTAACACCCGGTGGGTCACCGGCCACGGTAAAATCCGCATTAAGTGTCGGATGGGGGACTTAAAGTCGAAGTCACTGCTCGTCATTGGCGAGACTTCCTATAACTTGTTGTTGGGTGGCCCTTGGATTCATAACCATGTTATAGTCCCTCTACCCTCCATCGATTAATGCGAAATATGTCGACACTAATAGCGAGGTTAAGGCGGTGGTCGCGGACAAACAACCGTTTAAAGGTGGAGAATTATTTCGCGACTCCCTCCGTTACGGTAATGAGTCCGAATCTTGAATCATCGGCCCATAGCACGGACAGCGGTGAGGGCGATACAGCGGAGCTTGACTATAAAGGTGGTTTTGTTACGAATGACATTGTACCCTTAGTAGTCAATCTTGGCGAAGAGGATCTTCAGATGAAAGTTGTAATGGCGGCTTAGAAGAAGAAATAAAAGATGATTTAGAGTACTCGTTGTGTTTGAGCGATGTAATGAAAAAGTTGTATAATGACCACGAATTGCATATGCCAATTCGGTCATCTGTGTATCTGAAGCACCTTGAGACTCATCAAGGCGACTTTCGTCGTCAAGGAAGGAGGTTGCAAGAAAGACTTAGTCTGACGAGAGGAGTTGACTCCCGCTAACTACTTCTGAGGCGGGTTCGATGAAGATAAGCGAAACTTCATCTTTCGGATATAGCCCGAAGCGCACCTCATGAAGAAGTGGGGAGTCTACGACTTTGCGTTGGGAGAAGGACTTTATTTTGGCGGGGATCTCGGTTCCACCAAAGTGCATATGTCCAGAAGGAAAGCGATAATTATTACAGTTCAAAGGGGATTGGGATCGCATCCTCTTGAAGATGAGTGTTGTTGGTGATCAATAACCAACCACCCAACCTAGATGGCGAGTACTCATCGATTATTTTGGGACTCGGCGTCGGCATCGGTAAGATGTTGAGGGGTTGATGTCCAACATGGCTCTGATGGACCCCACTACTTGGAAGAAGATGAAGAATTGCCAACATGGGAAGACCCATGGGTCCATCACCTCAACATGCGATGGGGACCGGTTTTAGCGAGAGGAGCCTCCGTGAAAACGAGGTAGTCGAGATCAACATGGGTAATGAAGCACACCTAAACTTATAAATATTATGATCTTCCCGGAGAAAAGAAAAGGTTGATCGCTCTTGTCGAGAGTATATCGATGTTTTCGCTGGAGCTCTGAGGACATGCGGGCTCTCGACCCCAATGTGGCAATGCACCGCCGACATTAAAGTGGATGCCAAACTGTCAAACGCTTGAGGCGGTTTCGTCCACCCAGTTATGGAGGCAATTGTTGCGAAGTAAAGAAGCTCATAGCCTCGGGTTTCATCGGGAGGTTCAACATCCGGATTGGGTGGCGAATATCGTTCGGTGCTAAAAAGCGGGCGATCGAGAATGCGTGTTGACTCTGAGAGATCTGAATGCGCATGCCCAAAAGACGACTTCCCACTTCCAATCACGATGTGATGCGTCGATAATACATGTGGATTTGGCGAATGTCCTTCATGGATGGGTTCTCGGGTTACAACCAAATCAAGATGCATCAGGATGGCGCCAAAGCACACGGTGTTGAACTCCTCTAGGCATCTTACATTTACAGTCATGCCATTGGTGAAGAATCTTTGCCACTTACCGGTAGCGCAATGACAAAGATCTTCGGGATCATCTTGGAGAGCGGTCGAATGTTACGTCGATGACTTGGTTGTGAAAAGTCGTGACAAAGATGACCATATCCGGGACTTGAGGATGGTATTACGACCTCATGCGGACTCATCAATTAAAGATGAACCCCACCAAGTCTTTCCTCGGAATGTCGGTGACAAATTCACCGGGTTTGTTGTTACCAACAAAGGTATCCACATTGACCCGACAAAATAAAGGCAATCAATGAATTGCAACCCCAAAGAATCTAAGGGAACTTCGGAGGATTACGAGGCGATTAAGCGTACATCCGGCTTCATTTCCAACCTCTCAGGAAAATGTCGGCCATTCTCTAAAATTTGAACAAAAGGGTGTCCTTTATGCGGGATGGCCTTTGTCGAAGGCATTGAAGATATCAAAGCGTATCGGCGAATCCTCACGTACTCGTTACTGCGAAGTCGGGTAAACCGTTCTTGATTTATATCAAAGCGGCGAACCATTCGTTGAGTGCTTTACTTGCACAAAGCGGCGACCGCGATCCGCGGCGGTTTATTATCTAAGCGAACCTTGGTAGGTGCGGAATCTCGCTACCAATGATCGAGAAAGAGTGTCTGGCGGTCTTTGCGATTGAGAAAATGTGACACTACTTAGTTGGGCAAGCGATCTCGTCATTTCTAGCGTAAATCCGTTCGGTGTTCATGGCGGCCGGCCTCTATGAATTGGCTGGCGAAATGGGCTTTACTTTTGTCGGTATGACTGCACTTCAAGCGGCGAAGTCAATTAAGGGACAAGCCATCTGCGATCTTTTGCGGCAAACCCAACAAAGGATACGGTGAACTATTTGATGATCTACGGATGAGACCCACGAGGTTAACACAACTCTGCACCAGCGGGTGTGGCATTTATATTTTGATGGGCGTCGAGCTACCAGCGTGGCGGCGCCCGGATGTTCTAAGATCTCCGGTCGGAGTAGTCTTAGTTTCCCGAGGAAGCATGTCATGCCTCGGGCTTATTCACTAAGCGAGCCTGCTCTAACAATGTCGCGATACAGCGGCTCCTCATTGGACTTAGCTTCGCTAAAGAGTGGGTAGAGTATCTCGAAGCTTGCCGGGATTCCCAACTCATTGTCAAAGCAGTTCGCGGGAACTATGTGGTCGGGAACCCGATTTAATCCCATACCATCGGTACGCTATCGAGTTAGCGGACTCGTTTGAAGGATTCTTCATTGAGTACATTCGCCTCGAATCGTATCTGGATGCTGCTGGCGGCATTAGCGGTGTCTTTGGCAACCTCGAGGCGAGCAAATGGTCACGGTGAGGACCCACCGATTATTCATTCCTATTTATGGCCGAGAAAATGGCGAAAGGGTAGTCACTAAGGAAGTGTATGCAACCCAAGTCGGACTTGAGCCGAGATTGGCTTCCTATTATTGACTTCGTCTTGCGGCATCTGCGAGAAGATATGAAGGGCGTGAATCGGTCCGTAGAAGCGCCAAGGTTCTTCTATATCACGAAACCGAGCGCTCTATGGCGTGGGTATAGCGGTTTGCTACTCTGCTGCCTTTCAAACAAAGAGGCGAGGAAGTTCTCCAAGAAGCACGGAGGAGAATGCGGTGCGCACCGCCCAGTCCTAAGCTCTATGATCGGATCGAGGATGGGGTACTCTTGGCCTACTATGGTCAATGATCGCGATGCATGCTCGGAAGTGTCACGCGTGCCAAATACCGCGAACTACACGCATCAACCTCGAACAACTTCACCGTCGGCCACATCTTGGCCATTGAGACATGGGGCATGGATGTGGTAGGCCCAATCTTTCCTATGTCGGCCAAAGGTGATCGGTTTATCTGGCGATCACCGATTACTTCTCAAGTGGGCGATTCCCCTCAAGGAGGTAAAAGCGGCAATGTAATTTGGTTCATCAAGCACCACGTCATCTATCGACCACGGTGTACCAAGGCGGATCGTACATGATAGCGGTCCCGGTTCATTAGCAATGCCTTCATTAGGTTTTGTGAAATTCAAGATCGGGACATCTCCTCAGCTGCGTACAATCCGCGCAAGCGGTTGGCGGAGGCCTTCAACAAAGCGATCATTAAAATTCTCAAAGCGGTAAAAATAACAAGCGGCGGGATGATAAACTTCGGAGAAGCACTGCGGTATCGCATGACGGTCGCAGAGCTACCCAGAGTACTCCTACGGTATATGGGTGTGAAGCGATCCGCCCTTGGAAGTTCAGATTCCATCCCTCCGCATTGCTCTGCCATAGCGAGATGGCGGCAGAGGAGCTACATCAAAAGCGCCTCGAAGAACTTCGAGATGCTAGATGAAAGCGTTTGGAAGCTCAACGGCACATTGAGTTTTACCAAGCAAGGATGTCGGGGCCTTCAACAAGAAAGTCCGACAAAGGAGTTTCAAGGTGGAGACTTGGTCCTCATTTGCCCGACCAGATAATTCGACTCCAAGAGGAAGGGTAAGTTTGAACCCAGTGGGAAGGGCGTTTGTGATTGAAGCGGTCTATTCCAATGGCATATCGCCTTATCACCGGGAAGGCGATAGGCAATTAATGCCGATCAATGGGAAGTTCACGAAGAAGTACTATCCTTAGTACCTTCGGGATAACCCGTTTGGAGGAAGTTCTTGAGGAAATATTTTCCTCGGAGATAACCCTAATCCTTTCCTCTAGAATTCCCCACCGATCAAACTCATTGTGGTGGGTCCAAAATACCTACGGTCCCTCCACCGACAAAATTCCTCCCTTGACTTCTTTCAATAAGCAAGGGGTCCGAAATTTTTGATCCTCTATCAAAATCCTCTTGATTCCTTTCAATGAACAAGAGGTCCACTTTCAAATTAGGAGATCACTTTCGATGAGCGAGCCTCCATCGTTCCATTTGATCCGCCCTCCCATGGCGGTAGTACTAAAATTAGAACACTCTTGATAAGCGAGACCCTCGGATCGGTGGCGAATCCTATAAAAGTGAAAGCTACGTATCTCTTCGATTCTTGGGTGGAGATCCCACTCTTAGTTTCACCTCAAGAGATTCTCAAGTGGAGATCCCACTTTTAGTTTCCCTTTCTTGGAGATAGGATATAAAATCCTTCCTCTCCATCTTAGGAGATAGAATATAAAATTCTTCCTCTCCAAGACTAAGAAAGGATATAAAATCCTTCTTTTCTTATGTGCACTTGGGGTTCGTCTCGACCGGACAAAGGAGACACGGAAATAGAATATAAAATTCTTTCTTTCCGGCACTTGGAGACGGATATAAAATCCTTCCTCTCCATCTTAGGAGATAGAATATAAAATTCTTCCTCTCCAAGACTAAGAAACAGGATATAAAATCCTTCTTTTCTTATATTCACTTGGGGTTCGTCTCTACCCGGACAAAGGAGACACGGAAATAGAATATAAAATTCTTTCTTTCCGGCCTTGGAGCAGGATATAAAATCCTTCCTCTCAGACATCGGGAAGCAGAATATAAAATTCTTCCTTTCCCACAATCAATTCCATTCACCGATTCGATCCGGTTCGATGGCTCTCGGTCAAAAGAAGACACCAAGATTCATCTTGGGGTATTTTATCGAAGCCTAAGAAGGGATAAAGCCAACCTACCGCGTTCTAGGGTAGTCTATTCGTGAAAAGGCGAAGCCCTCGTATTCAACATCGTAGCATTAAGTCTAAGAGAGTTTCATTCTTTTAGCACAACGTCACATGCGGGCGGGATTCGATAATCCGCATGCTAGCCGGTTCAAGCGGTGGTGGTAAAGGCCAATCAAATCCGTTGAGGGGTTGGCCAATAACCCCAAAGTCGCCGCAACCGCGGCACGGTTAGTCTCTTACAGTGAAAGCGACAAAGTCCGTATTCAAAATCATAGCACCAAGTCTAAAAGAGTTTCATTCTTTTAGCACAACGTCACATCTTGGAGCGGGATTCGATAATCCATGCTAGCGGTTCAAGCGGTGTCGGTAAAGGCAAATCAAATCTGTTGAAGGTGAGGGTTTGCCAAGAATCCTATGAGAAGCATTTGTGGCGATGAAAATGACAAATCGCAAGTCACAACAACAATGGAACTACCGTCGATGCCGACTTCGCGGTTGGTCCTGGCGAGCCCTTTGGGTGTAGTAACCACCGCTATACCTAGCTTTGGAGGAACATCTTACCAATAGAAAAGAATTCATCAAGACCGCCAAATTGAGGATGAACTAGCTAACAAGACTGGTCCCCCAATTAAACGGGATGGAGACTCAAGTGTTTCGGGTGGGCTATCATAGAGAGCCGATCTCATTGCACCAAGAAATGGGATATGTCAACCTAGATGCATGGAGTCAATGGGGATGTACACAAGGGTCAATCATTACTCCTCATTGGTGGGATTCATCAGATCTCCACAGGAGAGTATAAGGTCACAGTGAACCATGCAGAGCTTCTTTCATTTCGTGGCGGGAGCCCTATCACAGGCACCTCCTCAAAGGAGATCTTAAATGCGGTCACGCAAGAAAAACTCCCTGAGGCACTAATAGTATACAAGTGAACATTGATCTCCTCAAGCGACATATTGATCTCCAAAGGGAAAGAGGCGTCAATTTGATCGCCCTCTCCAAGTTGTCCCTAGAAGTTTGAACAAAGGCCGACAAGTTACTTCATGGTCACCACAGTTCCAACCACGACCAGCGGATCAACTTGCGTCGGGACAATGAATGCAACCCATAAAGTGTTCCCTTTCGGCCGGATCGATAAATCCCCATGATGGTGAACCCACGAATACTCTAATAAGGAACATGAGTATAAAGCTGTTCCCTAATTTATTGGAAAGTTCTGGAGGATAACCTAATTCTATTCCAACAAGGAGTAGAATTCTCCCATCGCGATACTCCAACTAGGTATCTGAGTCTAAACTATTTCCTATTTTGTCGAGAAGTTCACGGAGAATAGTTTTATATTCTTAAGGATAACTTCGACAATCCAACAACTTCCACTTGGGGTTCGATCTTACGGCGAGGAAAATTCGTTGTGATGAAAAATGCGCCAATTGGAGGTTGAATTCCAAGAGAAAATTTTGATCTTGGGACAAGCGTCACACCTCGAGAAAATCCCTCGGCGTAGTGAGTCACGCAGCGAGCATCGCAGAAGAGTTCACCAATCAAAGGATGAATCCTCAATATCCTCCCAGGGGTTAGTCTCATGCCAAGCCATGTAGTGGAGATTTCACCGATTCAAAGCTAAGTCTCCGCAGTTGGATGGCGATTCGGCGACAACTCCGCGATCCGAGCTGAAAATAAGAAAATTCATTCATCGGCCATCGAGTCAAGATTTCGACGGCGGTCGGACAATAAATGCAGCACCGAGACACTTTTAGTTATCCTACAAAGCCTTGGATAGTCAGAAAGAATCGGAGAGATCAAGATTTGAAGCCGTTTTCGAGTCCTATTACACCGGAAGGTGGGCCTATCACATCAAAGTATTTCGGCTTCTTCTATAAAAGCGGGCGAGAAGCACTTTGGAGGGTATCTGTGGCGTTGAAAATTGCCTATAAGTCCCGAGCGTGCTTCGTGATAGCGAGAATAATCGACAAGTCATCCGATGAAGTAATGGCAAACCGTTGGCGACACAACAAGTGAACGCCGCGCGCTCTCCTCAAGGCGCCCTCTGTGAGAGTTTTAGTAGTCCCGCTTAGCCCGTGCGAAGTCAAAGGGCAGCGGCTATAGTCCGGGCGGCGCCGAAATTTTGAAAAGAGCTCTCTCCTTTACGAGCTGTCGGTGATTCGGAACCTTGGTGAACTGATGCGCCATGAGTGCGGCGAAGGGATAAACCCGACTTTGAAGCCTCAAATCAAGCTCGGAAAACCAGCGAGAAAGCCACCGGCTTCGGTCAAAACCGAGATACCAGAGGTGTCTCGCTCAGGAACCGAGAGGTGTCTCGGCTGGCGAACACCCGATGGTGTCTTTCGGCAGCGAACCAGAGGTGTGTCTGGCGGAACACCCCAGTGTCTGCGCGGCGAACACCGAGTGTCTCGGCCAGAGAACACCAAAACGAATGGGCTTTTGCCCGATTCGCCGCATCATGCGCACCTATAAATATGAGGGCTAGGGTTTCATTTTCAGAGGTCGGAAAAATAAAAAGAGAGGAGACTCTGCCGAACTCTTGTGTGTGCCAAGGGTTAGAGAATTTCCAAGGGAGAGGAGATCAAGATCTAGACTTGCGCGGGGGGTGAGATCCGAGATCCAAAGTTTGAGATCGGATCTACAACAACAAACCATCCTTTGGATCAAGCTTGGCCTTGATCGAAGAAAAGTGGCAGGTTAAGCTTGCGATCGTTCACGTTGATTAGTTCCTTGGCGAATTAATCTCCGTATTGTTTAGATCTCAGATCGATCGATCTAAGAATTCCCACGTAAAAGGAGGATTTTTAGATCTAGATCGAATCGGATCTCGTTTGATCAACACTTGGGAAAGGAATCGTGCGGTGGTCCACGGAACACATCCCCGGCACAGGCAAAGAATCCCACGCAAGCGAGGATCCGATAAACGGATCCCGCGTTTGTTCACAAGGAGGAAAGTTGTAATTTTTATCCTTTTTCATTGTAAAAAGCCTTATAAAAAGGTGATTTTTATTTGAAACTCATTTGTAATCCCATCAAGGTAGAATGATTTCACCGATGAAAAAGATAATGACTTTTCCCGAGAACACTCCAATACCGTTTTCTTGCTTCGGGGTGAGCCGGCAGGATCGACCGAAGCTTGAATTAAGGTGGACGGCGATTTGGATGTGATTGCCGGAGGTGGAATCGGTGATGAGGCGGACTTCCCCTGACGGTGATCATCCTGGGTGGCCGAGCTTTTGTAGAATCAGCTTGGGGTGGCTGATCCTTAGTTGATACTTCGGACTTGGCCCGAACCGTTGTTCCGAGTTTTGGCCTCCACACTTGGCGCATCTTGGAGGGTTTCTTGGCCCCTTCTTCCTTCTTCAACTTTTGGGCCTCTTGAACCAGAGCCTGCGCGTGCGCGAGGAGTGCACGGCGCTTTCGGATGCGCTCCTCGAGTGTTGAACGGTTCCATCTGACACGGACCCATTCATTTGTTGACGGCTTTAAGGAGCCGCTAGCCACCTGTTCTTGAGGCCTTTGACCTCTTCTTCTGGATTTGAGATCCGTCTCGTAGCGGACCCCATCCACCTATTCGAGGGCCTTGGCGAACTGACGCGCCAGGCGTTGGCGTCGCCTCTGGCAGGCTCTCTTTGAGAGAGTTGGCACGCCGTCGGCGGTCACCTCCTGCACGGAGGAGTTTAGATCTGTAGATCCGGCCGTCTTGGAGGCCAGGTAGGTGCTGCTTCCTGCGACTTTGGCAGGGGCGGGATTGGAATCCTCGCCTTGGGATTCTAGGTCTGAGGACCAACGGACCCTCCTTGCAGCGAAGATCCTTCTGGACTTGCGGGGGGAGGACGATCGGGACGAGGCTGAGAGGTATTCCTCGAACTTCTACTGGTCGAACTCGTATTCGACCTCCTTCTCGACCGGGATCACGATCCGCGGTTGCGACACGATGATCTCAGATCTGAGACCGTTGGCTCCCACTGTGGTCGCCAGCTTGTTCGCCGGAAAAGTTGCGCTATTGATTTTCGTTGTTGAACTCATTATAGGTTTATGCCTTTACAAATGAATCCGAGGAAAAAAGATCGCCTTTTTATAAGGCTACAATGAAAATCAAAGAAAGTAGAAAATTACAACTTCCTCAACAAACGCGACTCGCTTATCGTCCCCGCCATGGGTGTCTTTGCTCGTGTCGGACTTTGTTCCGCGTGCGGACCGCGATTATGATCCGATGCAGATCTATCGGCATCGCTGATTATCTCTCGGCGAAATAATCACCGGCAAGTGAAATCGACCAGCGAGATCACTACTCTTCTCGAGATCAAAACAAAGTTTAATCTCGAGGGAAGCCGTGTAGATCTGATCTAAGATCTCTCGAACTTTCTTGGGGGATTAGTTCATAAAGGAAAATAATCACCGACGGGTTCGCTAAGATCTTAGATCTGATTGTTGAAGTTGATCGCCTCCCCAAAAATTAGATCTCGATCCGGCAGAGCTTCGGCTTTTTCTCCAAAATTCCGCCCTTGAAAATGAACCCCCGCCTCCTCTATTTATAGATTTCAAAAGCGGATAACGGGTCGAATCGCCTCGAGGCCCGCTTCTGCTATTCCTCGCGGTTTCGCCATCGAGCCACCTCTGGGGTCGGTTTGGCCGAGCCACCCTTGGGTGACTTGGTTCGTGCCGAGCCCCTTCAGGCGGTTCCGGGTTTTGTTTTCGCCGCTTTTTTTTCGGTATTCCGAGTCTGGTTTGGTTGATTTTATCGATACTGCCGACCGGCTTTAGAAATAGGTTTATCCCGCCGGCGATGCGATTCGTTCTTTTGACTCATGCATTAGCCGACTCGCTTTATCGTTTAGTCGACTCACTTCATGCTATGCCGCTTTGTGTTGTCAACGGTCCGTCGCTACGTCATCGGATGGCTCGCCGATCGACAACTCTTTGTCACAAGCTATGTTCGGGAACTTATAGGCAATTTTCAACGCCTACAAATTTCAATAAACATAAATTTTTTTCACCACACACTGTTATTGACCGTTTCTTAAAATAAGTAAAAATAAAAATAAAAATAAACCAAAACTGGTCCCTTTATTGTTTAAACTTCTAACACATGGACAACATAGAATTCATTGATAACTGCCAATCCAAAGCTTAAACAGCAACAGTCGGCTTGATAGTTTCCTCTCTCCATGTCGCCTCAACTCCTTGCTTTTAATTTTGCTTGAAATGAAACAAATGAGTTCGTATATAATTCAATGGGCCCAATCAAGGAGCAATCTACTAGATGGCCGGTTCTGCCACTGGACGGTTAGTCATATGCTCAGCTCTTGCCGGCCTTGCAATCTCACCATTATTTATATTCTCCTTCATTTCCAAATTCAAACTCAACCATTAAACATGGATCATATTTCTCATCTAATCAAGATCCTCATAATCTCCCTCTTCTTTCTTCCAATCTCCATCTCAACGCCAAACAATGATCACAAACCATACATTATCCAAATGGACATATCCTCAAAGCCTTCTCCGTTTTCTACACACGAGAAGTGGTACACCTCGATGCTCACATCACTACCAGCTGAATCAGAAAACATCAATACCCTTCCCCCTACCCATCTCTATACATACAACCATGCCTTCAATGGCTTCAGCGCCGTTCTATCCTCATCCCAACTCCAACGTCTCAAACAACTTCCAGGTCATCTTACAGCAATACCCGATTCCTATGCCACACTCCACACGACCCACACACCAAAATTCCTTGGTCTTAACCCTAGATCAGGCCTATGGCCTAGCTCAAAATTCGGCGAGGACATGATCATAGGGATTATTGATACTGGAGTATGGCCCGAGAGTGAGAGCTTCAACGATAAAAGAATGCCACCGATACCCACAAAATGGAAGGGCAAATGTGAGAATGGAACCGATTTTAGTCCTTCTTTATGTAACCGAAAACTCATAGGGGCTCGGTTTTTCAGCAAAGGACTCAAGAGTCATGGTTTTAACATTTCGCGGGTTGATGACTATGAATCCCCTAGGGATTTCTTTGGTCACGGTACACATACATCATCGACTGCAGCAGGGGGGTCCGTTCGTGGAGCGAGCTATTTTGGCTATGCTGAAGGAACCATGATGGGTATTGCACCTATGGCTCGTGTTGCAATGTACAAGGCTCTGTTCTCTAATGGTGACTATAAATCAGCAGCGAGCGATGTGCTTGCTGCAATGGATCAAGCGATAGAAGACGGTGTTGACCTAATGTCACTATCGCTTGGATTCTTCAAGAGCCCTTATTATGAGGATGTGATTGCTATCGGCGCTTTTGCAGCGATGGAGAAGGGAATATTTGTGTCGGTGTCTGCTGGAAACAGTGGCCCTCATGCTTATACTGTGATCAATGGTGCTCCTTGGTTTACATCAGTTGGTGCAGGAACAATAGATAGAGACTACACTGCCGCAATAACCCTAACTCTAGGTGACACCGAGAAAACTATCAAAGGGCGATCAGTTTTCCCAGAGAACATATTCATATCTAATATGTCACTCTATTTTGGACACGGTGATATCAGCAAAGAGTCCTGTAGTTATCTTTCGCTAAACCAAACCGAAGTCGCTGAAAAGGTTGTGTTCTGCTCAAAATCCATTGCCACGAACATTACTGATCAAATGAGGGAGATAGCCAGAATAGGGGCGAAAGCAGCGATCATTGCAACCGATATAGGACAGTCCTTATACCCTGAAGATTTCTACATGCCTTATGTAACGGTAACATTACAAAACGGAGAAATCATAGAGAAATACGTGACAGAAAATTTAATGCCGACAGTGGATATAAAATTCATACTGACCGAACTCGGAACAAAACCAGCTCCTCAAGTCGCTGACTTCTCATCCAGAGGACCTAGCAGCATCTCTCCTGGGATCTTAAAGCCTGATATACTAGCTCCAGGTGTTAACATCTTGGCTTCTTGGGTTCCTAACAAAGGATTTGCGCCGCTTGGTGATGACTATCTAATAACAGACTACGCTCTGTTATCAGGCACATCAATGGCTTCGCCTCATGTGATCGGTATCGCGGCGCTGCTGAAATCAGTGCACCCAAATTGGAGCCCAGCGGCCATTAGGTCTGCAATGATGACAACTGCAGATACAACTGATAACACTGGCGGTCAAATTAGAGACGTGAGTATAGGGAGAGCAGCGAGCCCTCTTGATTTCGGTGCAGGGCATGTAAACCCTAACAAGGCGATGGATCCGGGTCTGGTTTATGATATCGTGTTGGGTGATTACATGGATTTCCTCTGTGGGCTCAATTACACAAGTCTACAGATTGGGGCTATTACGACGAGATATGGGTATACTTGCACAAGAGCCAATCTTGATCTCAATTACCCTAGCTTCACTGTCATCCTTGAAACTAACTATTATTCCAGCAAAGTTTTCAAGAGGGTTCTGACGAATGTTGGGGGTTATTCGACAAGTTATCAAGCGGCGATCAGTGAACCGAAGGGGATGAAGGTGACAGTTGAACCTCAGGTGCTACATTTTGAAGGGAAGGATAGCAAGCGGGAATTTTGGATGAAGGTTGAAATTAACTTAGAAGATATTGTTGGAGGGAAGACAATGGATGGAGGTTATATTGGTAATTATGGGTTCTTAAGCTGGATCGAGATTGGAGGAAAACATGTCGTTGGGAGTCCAATAGTTTCTGCTTTTGCTCCTTCAGAAGGAGCAGGGAATTAAGTTCATCTGTGCTCAAATTAAAGGGTAATAATCCTTATTGCTGTCTTAGACTGAAATGATAGAACTTCTGTTGTAGCCATGAAGTTTGTAATAAGGGAAAAGTTTGTTCAGCAATCTGCATAATCGCTTAACGAGCATTGTTTTGGTTATACAACTTGAAATCTGCTGGGTTAAATGACAGCAATGTATCAAATTATCATACTTCTGTAATGATC
Source organism: Asparagus setaceus (assembly GCA_012295165.1). NCBI lineage: Eukaryota > Viridiplantae > Streptophyta > Magnoliopsida > Asparagales > Asparagaceae > Asparagus > Asparagus setaceus. The sequence goes on from WHSE01000195.1 coordinate 26,128, forward strand.
AATATATTTCTTTCACAAATCACCAATTTCCACTAGAAATCAAGCTAACTAGTAACTAGCAAGGAGAAATCTATGTGATTTACTTTTGGGTTAATTTCGCAAAGGCCCCATGAACCTTGGTGTTAAATATAGAATAGATAGCCCTTTTGTTTAGTACCACATCGGGTAGAATAGAAGAACGATGCTACTCATATTGTATATATAGACTACAATACCAAGGAATACAAATATCCTTTTCTCTTGATTTTGCTCTGTTTCTAACATGGTATCAGAGGCATTTAATCAATCCCCTCCTCAAATCCCAACCCCACAAATCTAATCCACACCACCGTGCATCAGATCTGCACCAACGTGCATCAGATCTGCACCACTGTGCACCAGATCCGCATGACATGCACCAGATCTGCACCAAAGCTTGACCAACAGAGCCAAACGCCTTACGTGCAGTTGCACCGGTGATCGAACAACTACGCCATTCATTTGGCTTACAATCTAGATCTTCATAGATCATACGCCAATCATTTTGCTTATCAACTAGATCTTCATAGATTTTGCGCCAATCATTTGGTCTACGAATTAGATCTTCATAGATCTCACCAATCATTAGATCTTCATAGATATTCAGCTAATCACTTAGCTTTATCAATTAGATCTCCCTAGATCTTAAGCTAATCCCGTAGCTTCCTCTTCCAACCAATCGTTCAGATAAGTTGTTATGACGACGTCGGAAATGCACTTCCATCAACAATCCATTGATGTAAAACTCGATGGTGACAATTACCGTCTATGGTCCTACTCTCTACGAGCCATCCTCCGTAGTCGTGGGCTTTGGGGATACATTGATGGCACTTCAAAACCTCCAACTCAACCACTTCTTACCGGTGATCTCACCAAGGATACTGCTAACCTCTCCTCTTACGAGTCTACTCTTATGACTTGGACTCTTGCTGAAGATCGCGCTATCGCCGCAATCGTACAATCCGTCTCACCATCCATTCGACTTCAGCTCGCTCGATTTGACACTGCCATATCTCTCTAGGAATGCCTCCAGCGCCTTTACACACAGTCAAATGACGCTCGAGAGTTTCAACTATACTAGGAGACATCCATGGTTACACAGGGCAACCACTCGATTCGCGAGTTCTATACCCACATCTTTGATCGCTGGGAACAACTCACTGCCCTTGAAACACCCTTGAAAGTTTGTTCAGTAATCTGCATAATTGCTTAACGAGCATTGTTTTGGTTATAGAACTTTGGAATCTGCTGGGTTAAATGACAACAATGTATCAAATTATCATACTTCTGTAATGGTCAATATATTTCTATCACAAATCACCAATTTCCACTAGAAATCAAGCTAACTGGTAACTAGCAAGGAGAAATCTATGTGATTTACTTTTGGGTTAATTTCGCAAAAGGCCCCATGAACCTTGGGGCGTGATGTTGGGAGTTTTACAGGACTCCTTTGAACTAACAAAAAGTTCCACCTGACTAAAATACCAGAACTCTATATGCTTTACTAATGGGAATATTTCAAAAGTAGCCCCAATGTACTTAGGGGTGAGTTGCACAAAATCCCCTTGAAGTTTGAAAATTGGAGAAACCCCCAAACTCAGGGAAGTTTCACAGAACTCCCTTGAACTTTTCAAAAGTTCAACAGACTGAAATACCATTCAAAATGAAGAAGAACTCCGCCTGTATCAGTGAAACCGCCAAGAAAAAAAAAACCAAATTATTCTACGACATACAGTAAATTGAAATTTTAATGTCTCAAGTTCTCAACCATTGCATCGTATATAGTAAATTGAGCTTCGCTTCAGTGCTCCAAAAATATTACTTACTTATTAATTAATAAGGGCAAAATTGGTATTTGTTATATCTTTCTCAAAACCATCATCAGATTTCAATCTTCAGAAATCTGACTCACCCCCGGACCCTCTCTAGTTTTGCCGGGACTCAAGCATTCGCTTCTCAAATAAAAACTAACAAATATAACTTGATATCTCCAATATTCAACATGATTCTCAAACTTTCTTTGTTTCTATTTTAAATTTTTTCAATCAACTGTTGAGGTCATAGTTAAGATCAATGTTGAACATGTAAGGGTGTTCCAGATGGTGCTATTCATCATTTTAGATACAAAATTGAAACTCAATAAATAAATAAATAAAATAAAACTAGCAAGAAATTGGGGAACTACAACTAATACTTTGCAAAAAAATGGTCAAGATAGTTATCATAGATAAAGAACGAGGTGGTGTATATAAATATGCGCGGGATTTACTGTAAAATTAATGGGCTTAGCAATTAGCGTCAAAATCATTTTAGGAGTATTAGATGAAGAAGAAGAAAGATAAATAATTAGATACAAATATTTACAAAAATACCATCGAGAAAGTTACAACAACTACGGAGATAATGGAGAAGACTAATGTTGTGCCATAGAAATAAGGAAGTGTTAATCACATTCAAGCTGGTTGACACGTCTCAAGCGGACCCACCCTAACTTCGACTTCGAGAGGCCAAGAAAAGAGACATGCTTCCCTTCCTTAAAGCGAGGCAGGCGACCTTCGCCGGGCTCGAGACCAGATTCCCTTCCCACCAGGTGAAGACATGCGACCTTCTCGCCAGGCTCGAGACCAGATTCCCTTCCCACCAGGTGAAGACATGCGACCTTCTCGCCAGGTCGAGTTGCCCTTCTGCTGGGCTTCGGTGCCGGTTGTCATTCTTCGTCGGGGCGAGTCGACCTTTTCACCAAGAGTTGACCTTTTCGCCAGGCCAAGTCGACCTTTTCACCAGGAGTTGACCTTCTCGCCAGGCCGAGTCGACCTTTTCACCAAGAGTTGACCTTCTTGCCAGGCCGAGTCGACCTTCTCGCTAGGAGTCAACCTTCTCACCAGGCCGAGTCGACCTTTTCGCCAGGAGTTGACCTTCTCGCCAGGCCGTGTCGACCTTCTCGTCACGCGTCGACCTTCTGTCCAGGCCGAGTCGACCTTTTCGCCAGGAGTCGACCTTCTCGCAAGGCCGAGTCGACCTTTTCGCTAGGAGTCGACCTTCTCGCCAGGCGGTACTTGTCGACCTTCTTGCCAGGCCGAGTCGACCTTCTCCCGGTAGGTCGTATACGCCCAACTCGCAAGTGCTTGTCGACCTTCTCGCCAGGCCGAGTTGACCTTTTCGCTAGGAGTCGACCTTCTCGCCAGGCCGAGTCGACCTTTTCGCCAGGAGTCGACATTCTCGCCAGGCCGAGTGACCTTCTCGCCAGACCGAGTCGACCTTTTCACCAGGAGTCGACCTTCTCGCCAGACCGAGTCGACCTTTTTGCCAGGAGTCGACCTTCTCGTCAGGCCGACTCGTCCCTTCTTCTTGGCCGGTCGAGTCGATCATCCCCTCGGTAGCCAAATAACCATTCACCATCATATTAAATGCATGGTCAGAAATCATCATGGCTCCAGCCCCAAAGGTTTTCATGACTCACCACCCACCGTGCCTCATCAATCGCAATCATATCAAATCAGAAGTGACTCCCGCCACTCAACGGCCAATAATTGTAAAGCAACTGCTGACTAAGCAGTCTGTTTGGACTCGGCCGAAATTACAAAATTGCCCCTCTGAACCCACTATAAATTGAGGGACTCTTCTCAGCACAAAGGTGAGCAAATTCTACACACTCAGGACTTAGAACTCTTCAGTTTATTTGGTTATTTCTCCACTCAAGCTCAAAGTACCGACTTGATCGTTGGAGGAAAACCAGAGAATCCAACTCCGATCCTCTAACGTGTTGTAGTTTTGCAGGCAGCTCGGCGTGGTGATTCACTGGGGGATCAGCCATCAAGAGGGATAAGGGACCCTAATCTCCTCAATAACATAATTAATTGACTGTGTGATTTAGACCATCAACACTAACCATAACTTATGACACTAAAAGTTCTCTAAATTATGAACATAGGTGTAGGACGTCCTTTTTAACTGACTGCAACAAAATAGGAAGATTAGAGAGCGAAACTTATGGCCATAAATTACATTCCGTGCCATCGGTGCACCAAAAAATAAATTTTGGAGTACCAAAGATGTCGGCTAGTAAAGGATAAATACCAGAAAACCCCCTTAACTCTCGACGATTATCGAAACATCGCCCTTAACTTTCAAAATATCAGAACCCCAACTTTTAGATTTTATTAGAAAACCGGCTTTAACGTTGAGATTTTATCAGAAACCCCTAAACTTAAGCAGGATTTTCTAATAATCATCCAAAGTTAAGGGGGTTTTATGATATTTAGCCTAAATTTAACACCACATAACTATAACAAACCATATTAATCAAAGCGAAGTCATTCTCAAGTTCCCCTCTGTTACAACTTCAAGCTTAAATCCAAACTCAAGCTAGGCTTCTTCACCCATTGAAAACCTTTTTCAAGAGAATCTCGTTGTGAATGACTCTCTGTTGCAACAACAAGCCTGTGTAAAAGTTACAAGATCGTAACGATTCTTTAGTTTATACAGTTGCTTATATCTTTATTACTTTACCATGTATTGTTAACTTATACAGCACCAAACTTCATTTAGTTCTACTGTACTTATTAAAGTACAGGCTCTGCTCTAAGATTTGTCGTTCTAAGGGTTCGGCACTCTAAAAACAAAAGACTCTTGATTTGTTTAATATCACCTCAAGACAAGGAGAAACATAGATATGATAATTATGAATCCAGTTGCTCTGACCGTCTGCTTGATAGTTGCTTCTCTATATTGTCACAGCACTATATATTAAAATAATGCAGAAAGTGACTTCACTAACCAAAATGAACCACATAAACTACATCATTACCACTATAACAGTTTAGAATCTGTACAGTTTCAAAAGGAAAAAGTGTCACAAAAATATATTTCCAATAGAAACCAACATTCTGCTGGCTTACGCTATAACTAACAAGCGCAACATGAATAAAAGTTAATGCAAAAAAGTTTCGTATCTGAAAACACGGTCAATGACGTGCTTCCGTATAATCGTAGACATACAACATAATCAATAAACATCACAGTAACTATGCCAAATTATGCCAAGGTCCAAGGAGATTAAAATTTGAGGAGACATGACAAAGCGAGGATAAATATATCCATATATAAGTATCATGTTTAACATTTGATAGGCAAATTAACTTATGTTTTCCATCACATATAGTTGTTTTAGTACACAACTACAACAGATCATCAGCAGTCGTTGAGGTGATTCATTCTCAAGCTCCACTCTGTTACAACCGACCTCGTCTACAAACTCAAGTTGTGCTTCTTTAATTATTGAAATACAATTAAGATGTATGGAAAAACTGTATTTAAATATCTTCCTCAAAAGATATAGGTCATACAAGGTATATAAACACACAGAAAAAAAAATTTTAAAAGCATCCTGGGGTTGCTTTTGAAAGCATCCCCTTAAAAAGCAGAAAAATGTCAATAAGCATGATTTTTTTTTTCACCAAACACAATTATTGACCATTTCTTTAAATAAAAAAAAACTAAAACTAAAACTGGACCCTTTATTGTTTAAATTTCTAACACAAGGACAACATAGAAAGAATCCAACTGCCAGTCCAAAGATTAGACGGCAGCAGTCGGCTTGGTAGTTTCTTCTGTCCAAGTTGTCACAACTCCCTCCTTGTAATTTTAATGGAAATTAAACAAATAAGTTTGTATAAAATTCAATGGACCCAATTAAGGAGATATCTACTATATGGCTGGTTCTACCACTGGCCGGTTACTTATATGCTCAGCTCTTGCCGGCTTTGTAATCTCACCATTATATATATCCTCCTCCATTTCCAAATTAAAACTCAACCATTAACCATGGATCACATCTCTCATTTTATCAAGCTCCTCATAATCTCCCTCTTCTTTCTTCCAATCTCAATCTCAAGGCCACACAATGATCACAAACCATACATTATCCAAATGGACATCTCCTCAAAGCCTTCTTCCTTCTCTACGCACGAAAAGTGGTACACCTCGATACTCACATCACTATCGGCTGAATCAGAAAACATTAATACCCTTCCTCCTACCCATCTCTATACATACAACCACGCCTTCAATGGCTTCAGCGCTGTTCTATCCTCATCCCAACTCCAACGTCTCAACCAAATTCCAGGCCATCTTACAGCAATACCCGATTCCTATGCCACACTCCACCACGACCCACACCAAAATTCCTCGGTCTTAACGTGGATCAGGCCTATGGCCTAGCTCAAAATTGAAGACATGATCATAGGGATTATTGATACAGGAGTATGGCCCGAGAGTGAGAGCTTCAACGATAAAAGAATGCCACCGATACCCACAAAATGGAAGGGCAAATGTGAGAATGGAACCGATTTTAGTCCTTCTTTATGTAACCGAAAACTCATAGGGGCTCGGTTTTACGCAAGGACTCAAGAGTCATGGTTTTAACATTTAGGTTGATGACTATGAATCCCCTAGGGATTTCTTCGGTCATGGTACACATACATCATCGACTGCAGCAGGGGGGTCCGTCCATGGAGCGAGCTATTTTGGCTATGCTGAAGGAACCATGATGGGTATTGCACCTATGGCTCGTGTTGCAATGTACAAGGCTGTGTTCTCTGTTTATGACTATAAATCAACAGCAAGCGATGTGCTCGCTGCAATGGATCAAGCGATAGAAGACGGTGTTGACCTAATGTCACTATCGCTTGGATTCTTCAAGAACCCTTATTATGAGGATGTGATTGCTATTGGCGCTTTTGCAGCAATGGAGAAGGGAATATTTGTGTCGGTGTCTGCTGGAAACGGTGGCCCTCATGGTTATACTGTGATCAATGGTGCTCCTTGGTTTACGTCGGTTGGTGCAGGAACAATAGATAGAGATTACACTGCCGCAATAAGCCTAACCGTAGGTGACACCAAGAAAACTATCAAAGGGATATCGGTTTTCCCAGAGAACATATTCATATCTAATATGTCACTCTATTTTGGACGCGGTGATATCGGCAAAGAGTCCTGCAGTTATCTTTCACTAAACCAGACCGAAGTCGCTGAAAAGGTTGTGTTCTGCTCGAAATCCATTACCAAAACATAACCGATCAAATAAGGAGATAGCCAGAATAGGGCGAAAGCAGCAATCATTGCAACCGAACAGTCCTTGCGCCCTGGAGAGTTCAACATGCCTTTTGTAGCAGTAACATTACAAAACGGAGAAATCATAGAGAAATACGTGACAGAGAATTCAATGCCGACAGTGGATATAAAATTCATACTGGCGAACTTCGGTGCAAAACCAGCTCCTCAAGTCGCCGACTTCTCATCCAGAGGACCAAGCAGCATCTCTCCTGGGATCTTAAAGCCTGATATACTAGCTCCGGTGTTCGTGTCTTGGCTTCTTGGGTTCCTAACAGAGGATTTCGCCGCTTGGTGATGACTATCTAATGACAGACTATGCTCTGTTATCAGGCACATCAATGGCTTCGCCTCATGTGATTGGTATCGTGGCTGCTAAAATCAGTGCACCGTTGGAGCCCAGCGCCATTAGGTCTGCAATGATGGCGACTGCGGATACAACTGATAACACTGGCGGTCAAATTAGAGACATGAGTATAGGGAGATGAGCCCTCTTGATTTCGGTGCAGGGCATGTAAATCCTAACAAGGCGATGGATCGGGTCTGGTTTATGATATCGTGTTGGGTGATTACATGGATTTCCTCTGTGGGCTCAATTACACAAGCCTACAGATTGGGGCTATTCTGAGATATGGGTATACTTGCACAAGAGCCAATCTTGATCTCAATTACCCTAGCTTCACTGTCATCCTTGAAAATAACTATTCGAGCAAAGTTTTCAAGAGGGTTCTGACAAACGTTGGGGGTTATTCGACCAGTTATCAAGCGGCGATCAGTGAACCGAAGGGGATGAAGGTGACCGTTGAACCTCAGGTGCTACATTTTGAAGGGAAGGATAGCAAGCAGGAATTTTGGATGAAGGTTGAAATTAACTTAGAAGATATTGTTGGAGGGAAGACAATGGATGGAGATTATATTGGTAATTATGGGTTCTTGAGCTGGATCGAGATTGGAGGAAAACATGTAGTTAGGAGTCCAATAGTTTCTGCTTTTGCTCCTTCAGAAGGTGCAGGGAACTAACTTGAGCTCAAATTGAAGGGTAATAATCCTTATCGCTGTCCTAGATTGAAATGATAGAACTTCTGTTGTAGCCATAAGGTTTGTAATAAGGGAAATGTTTGTTCAGTAATCTGCATAATTGCTTAACGAGCATTGTTTTGGTTATGCAACTTTGGAATCTGCCGGGTTAAATGACAAGAATGTATCAAATTATCATACTTCTGTAATGGTCAATATATTTCTATCACAAATCACCAATTTCCACTAGAAATCAAGCTAACAGGTAACTAGCAAGAAGAAATCTATGTGATTTACTTTTGGGTTAATTTCGCAAAAGGCCCCATGAACGTTGGGGCGTGTTGTTGGGAGTTTCACAGGACTCCCTTGAACTTACAAAAAGTTCCACCAGACTAAAATAACCAGAACTCTATATGCTTTACTAATGGGAAATTTTCAAAAGTAGCCCCATTGAACTTAGGGGTGAGTTGCACGAAATCCCCTAGAAGTTTGAAAATTAGAGAAACCCCCAAACTCAGGGAAGTTTCACAGAACTCCCTTGAACTTTAATTTCAATAGTTCAACAGACTGAAATACCATTCAAAAAGAAGAAAAAAATAAAGAAAAAAAATAAAGAAAATGAAAAAAGAATCCAAGTAATTCTGCGACATACAGTAAATTGAAATTTTAATGTCTCAACCATTGCATCATATATAGTAATGAGCTTCACTTCGGTGCTCCAAAAATATTACTTACTTATTAATTAATAAGAAGGGCAAAATTGGTATTTGTTATATCTTTCTCAAAACTATCATCAGATTTCAATCTTCAGAAATCTGAGGACTCACCCCCGGACCCTCTCTAGTTGCGCCGGGGACTCAAGCATTAGCTTCTCAAATAAAAACTAGGGGTTTTTCTCTTTTAACCCAAATCTTTACCACCACTTATTAAAAAACCCACTCACTTTTCCACACTTCAAAACACCCATAATACCCATCCAACTTATTTTTAAACCCAATACCCAAAATACCTCTCTATCTCTATACTGTATCTACTCAATAAACTAAAAATTCCTAAACTACCCTTCATCCCCAATATAGAACCGGCCTCTCCCTCTTTCTCTCCGTTTAACTTTCCCAAAATTAGAGCGGTCCCTGTTAGAGCCCTACGAGTGATATCGGACCTGAAACGGTACTGCATGCCGGTGATCGGTTGGTCAGCTCACCATATTCACTCCCAAATCGATTTCAATCGAACCTCAAAACCCCCAAACCCAATCGATTTCAATCGAACCTCAAAACCCCCCAAACCCCAAGTTGATTTCAAAGCCCACAAATTTCTGGCGGAGGAGAAAAGAACGCATCATGACAAGGAAATTACAAAATTTTAGGTAAATTCGACAGTTAATATATGCAATTGTGAAAGAAAGGAAAACTCCACCTATTTCCTTTGCATCTTTGTGTCTCTTTATCTCTTGCAAGTAGATTAAATGTTAGGGTCCATTTAGTCCCACATCGGTTATATGGGTGACTTGATGTGAGTTTATAAGAGATTTGGGTTCCCTCTCTCTACAAGCTAGCTTTTAGGGGTGAGTTCTCTGGGTCTCTTACAAATGGTATCGAGCCCACCCCACCTTTGGTTGCAAGCGTGGCGGTGGTGGCCGGATATTGCGGTGTTCGGCCGGGACTAGGTTAGGCTAGTACAAAGCCACTATTTGCTTAAAGTCGGGATGATTGTCATTGATTTGAATTTTGCTTACGGCTTCTTTGGCCTACGAAATTCAAAAGAAATGCCTTTATTTTAAAGTACAATGAAAATAAAAAAGATTACAACTTTTATCCTTAGTGAACAAACACGAGGATCTACGTTATATCGGATCCTCGCTTGCGTGGGTTCTTTGCCCGTGTAGGGACTTATTGTGTCCGTGGACCACCGCTAATTCGATCTGGTGTAAACCGGGTTGGAACTCTGAGGCGTGGAGGCGTTTCAAGGAAGCGAAGCGCTGGGGATCACACTCACGAAGGAGAGGATGCGCTGCGGGATCACACTCACGCGAAGGAGAGGATCGCGGGCGGGTGAGATCTACAAGGAGAAATCCTGCGCTATCCGAGGTTAAGGCGGCTTAATCTAGAGGGTATCTGTAGTTCGACCGAGTTTGTTTACCTTCCGCCTATAGATCGGCGTCGGCGGACTTGAGCTCAGGTGCTTTCGGAACCGTCGTCGTAGATCTCAGGGCTCAGTCGCCAAAATCCAAGCCAAAATCAAAAATCCGACCTCTCATGAGCAAGACCCTATTTATACAAAATAAAAAAAGTCTTGTAGCGCACAAATGGCACCGACCACTTAGCCGAGCCACCTCAATAAGTTGGCCGAGCCCTCGACAAGTTGGCGGCGCCTCGGCAAAATGGCAGAAGCCTTCGACAAAGTGGCCGAGCCTCGGCTCACTGGTAGAGGCACCTCGACCAAGTTGGCCAGTGGCTCAGCCCCTTGGCGGCCACCTCGGCAACTTGGCGAGGTGCCTCGGCAGTGGTAGGAGGCTCGGCGAAGTTGGTAGGTGGCTCATTGGCAGTGACGCTGGCTGTGGCCAATGTCGGCGGCGTTCAGTCGTCTCGCGTCGTTTTTCGTCGTTTCTCCATCGATTCTTCGTCGATTCTTGGTCTTCGGGCTTAGTTTTGCTCGGTGATGTCGCCGTTGTGTTGAGTCCGTGTCCGATCAACTTTGAGAGCTCAAGCGGTTCGTTTGCATCGGGACTAAATACGGTTGATTCCTTCGTCAGCGTTTGAGTTTAGCCAAGCTTCTTCGTTGAGCCGTCGTCGGGTTTTCTCCCGACCGTCGTTTCGGCCGGCTGCGTCGCCTCGCCGACTCACTTTATCGTTTTGCGGCGTAATCACGTCGGCGGCGTTAGGTTCGCACCGTCGGATGGATCGTCGGTTGTCAACCCACCGTTCACGAGTCTTGTTCGAATCTGATAAGCAATTTTTATGCCTCTGGATACCCCTCCAAAGCGTCTCGGTCTGATTCTTGATAGTGCGGGATGCTTTGGACATGATGTTCCGACCTTCGATGGTGAGGGTCCCAAAAGATAGCTTCAAGTCTTTGATTCTTTGGATCATCAGTTCTTTGTAGGATTCTCGATAAGATCACGGTCTTGCATTTATTGTCGAGTTTGTTGAAATCTTGATTGGTGGTGGGTGAGTTTTGCTTGTAACTTCGTGTGGGTTGGTCGTCATCGGACTTTTAGACTTATCCGGTATGTCGGCGAACTCCTTGTTGGCGACATGTTGGTTGTGTCGAGTACATGGAATTTCATAACCCTCGATTCGGCTATTTCTTCCATCATCATCCGTGTGTCGTTAGTTTAACCACGGGGAGGACTGATCTTTCATGGAGATATACTCAGGATTCCTTGTCGAAGCGAGGACCATTTGGGTTTCAACTCGTCCTAGCTCTCGATTGGCGATTGCGCTTTGACCGTGTGGATCGAACCGTTGATCGATAAATTTTTGGCGTTGGTTGGCGTCGCTCTTGCATTACTCCTTGCGGAGTATTATTATCCATAGTGGGAGGAATTTATTCCGTTCGGTTTGTTACCGATAGGTCTTCGACAGCATACGCATGGTATTGGTGCGATGGGAGGAGTCTTTTCGGTAGAAGTTGTCCGTCAATATAAGCCTCGTCGATTAGATCAATTTATCCCTCTTTAAGGTTCCACCATAGGAGAAAATTGAGGGTTATTGAGTTATCCTAAGAATATTTCTTGTGAGAATATTCTTACGGGAACTTCTCAATTAGGAAGCGGTTTATACTCGTAATCGATTGGAGTAGGATTGGCTGACGCATTGATTTAGCGTCGGTGCAATCCAAGCGATCGAGTTATCCTAAGAATATTTCTTGTGAGAATATTCTTGGGAACTTCTCGACAAATTAGGAAGCGGTTTATACTCGTAATCCTAGTTGGAGTAGGATTAGGCGGCACGTTGATTTGCGTCGGTGCAATCATACGATCGAGTTATCTAAGAATATTTCTTGTGAGAATATTCTTGGAAACTTCGACAAATTAGGAAGCGGTTTATACCGTAATCCTAGTTTGAGTAGGATTGGGCGGAGCGTTGATGCGTCGATGCAATCATACGATCGAGTTATCCTAAGAATATTTCTTGTGAGAATAGGGAACTTCTCGACAAATTAGGAGCGGTTTATACTCGTAATCCTAGTTGGGTAGGATTAGGCGACAGCTTGATCGTCGATGGGGGCTTTGTGGGGTGTTATTCTGCAGAATAAAGCTTGAATCTTTCCAAACTTGGCGGAGGGTAGGAGTCAATCAGCGGACTGATTTGGCACTAATTTGACATCGGATAAGGTTCCAATTAGGACTCTTAATTAGGGGCTGATTAGAGTCCTAATTAGAGATGATTGGGCTCCAATTAGAATTCCTACTTCTTGCCAAATAGGAGTCCTTGTTCAAAGGATTGGGTCCATATGGGGTTGTTATAAATACCCACAAACCCTCTTTTTCTTGACCTAGGCGGCCCCCACTTGCTCTCTCTCTCTTGTTTTCATCTCGCTTCGCCGTCTTTTCTTCCTCGATCAACAAGGTATGCATCTGAGTACTTTTTCTTTTTTTCCCTTCTTTTTCTTGTGCATGCAGTGTCGCGGTGTGAGAGCTTGACCAGTGGCGGCGGCCATGTGGCGGTCAGCCTTGGCGGTATTGAAGCGGCAACGCCCGGCGCCAGCGGCCTGCGGCATGCGCCAGCGCCCTACGCCTTGTTGATGCGCCAGCGCCCTACAGCGGCCAAGCGGCTATTGCTGGGCGCCAGCGCCGGCCTGCTTGGCCGCGCCCGAGGCTGCTGGTGTCGCCGGCGCCGCCAGCCCGTGGCGTGAATGCGCCCGGTGTCGCTTGCCGCCAGCTGAAGGCGGCGGGTGTCGCGCCCGGCGCCGGGGCCTTCGTCGGAGTTCTGGCATCGGATTGTGTATCTTTTGGCGCTTTATTTGCTGATTTTTGGCCATGTATCGACTTTTGTTGTATTGTTGCGGCTTCGATGTCGTCCGGAGATCAGCGTTTCAGTCGATCAACTTCGCGCGGCGGCGTGAATGCCGCCTCCTTCTTTTGGTGGTGCGCGTCATCATATTCGTACATATATCGTTGTATCCCGCCGTTCTCCTTTGTGGCGATTGGGAAGAGCGAGATTCTCCTTTGTGAGGATTGAGGCTTCAAATTGTGCACGTTCGTTATGACCCGCCGTTCTCCTTTGTGGCGATTGGGAAGAGCGAGATTCTCCTTCGTGAGGATTGAGGCTTCAAAGATCACCGTCTCGATATTTTTAGCGGGGCGATTTCACACCGAAAATATAGGTTAGGGTTAGGGTTAGGGTTATACATCGGGAACTAATATCATCAATCATGTATTAATAATACAAATCAAATATTATATACGTAATCATGATAATTTTGTAACGATAAATCTAATAATATTATCAACTAAATATTAATAACCTCTATCATTATATATATATGATTAATATAATATCCAAATATCTAAAATATCATTTAGTATTTAATATCAATAAGTATCGAAAAATATTAGAAAAATAATACTAGAAAAATAATGCATCAAAATATTAGAAAAATAATGATCGAAAATTCACTGTGTTACAAGTCCTTAGGGGCCAATGTCTAACAAGTTTTAAAATGTTTGGGTTTGTGTAGTGAGGAGTTAGTGATTTGTGGGCTAAGGAAAAGGTGATGAAATCCCTCACCTTATCTTGATTAGGTGTTTTGCCCTAAGAGCATTTTCATGTGTGTGTCAAATCAAGATGCTTAAATCACTTGGGTGAATTCTTACTAACTATATGCAATGCAACCTTAAAATTAAAAGCAACTACAAACGATGTAAAAAGGAAAATATTTTTCTTTTTTAATTAGGGTCAACAAACAAACAAACAAATGTGTGGGAGAGAGAGAGAGAGCTCTTGTTTGAATTTATTATCTTGTTAGTAATTATCTAAGTGGAGGGTAGATTTTATTAGGGTCGACAAAAGAAATATATTTTTATTTTTATTAGCTCCTAATTGTCTCTAATATCAAAAGCCTAACTAAATGGTGGAATTGAAAATACTAGAAAGAGAACTTACCTTTTCAAGAAAATATTCCCTTTAATCTTCAACCTTCTCCTTCAAAGTTGTTCCTTAACACTAAAACACACAAATCAAAGAACTAAAATAGAAAAATTCTAATTACAAGCACATTCTCCCAGAACGGCACAAAAATTTA